>SKCR01030656.1:0-95618 GCA_019454045.1 Zanthoxylum bungeanum | reverse complement strand
TAGGATTTCGTTAAATATCACACAATCTTGACTTTGGCCAACAAATTGTATGATAATTAACTAGGTAGATCTCGAAGATCAATTGGATCTCATCCAACTCCTAGATCCAGTAGGTGGATATCCAAATCCTAAACATATCTTATATATGCCAATACATCCAATGTATTACCTAACCTTTTTCCTCTGAATCAACTAGGGCTTGGCTTTGGCACAACAAACCTAGTGATCCCAGTCAAGCGCGGACCCATTGACATGGAAGCTTCGTAATTAATGTCAATGGACAAGAAGTGGTCTTGACTTTGGCCAACAAACCACAACTTAGACACGACACCAATATGGAACAAAGCCACGTGATTCAAACACATCTTCGACGGACAAGGGCTTGACTTTGGCCAACAACCCCTGCCAATCTCGGATCTTGAGTAAGAATCACTCAATGGAAGGAAAATAAACGCTTGATATTTAACGAGGGTTTTTCGCGTGCAAATTGGCTACCATTTTAATTATCTTTGTTAAGGTCTCATCATCATACACCCTTAAACATGCATTCTAAACACATAATAAAGCGCATATGTAAAATAATAATGATATGCGGATGGATATTTTACACATTGATCCTAGATCAAATCTCTTATTTTTCTCTCTCCCGCTAGCACAAATATTTTTCTACCCGTTACACTACACTTCTAAAGAAACCTCATATACATAGAGGGGAATAGGTGAGAAGAGAATAAAAATAAATAGGAGATAAGGCTGGACACGCAGGTCCAATTTAATAAATCAAATTTATTACAATTTCCAAAATCGCCCCACCCGACTAATATCCATCCGATATACATTATTCAAACATCACAACCATGTATTCATACAAGCATGTTATCAATTAATCAATCAAATTAATTATCTTGATAATTAGTGATCATCCAATGTTCAAACAAAGATTTGATTTTGTTCGAGTCAAACTCGTATTGCGAACACGTACTCAAAGTACGATTTCTCAAATAAAATTAAATTACATGATTAAATCCAATTTAATACGTATTTAATTCTAATTCATTATTTAATTCCAAATTAATATTACACTATATAAAATAAACCTTTACGACTTAAATTCCAAATTTAATCGTTACGGGTCTCAAAGCCCGATTAATATCCAATATTAATTTAATTAAAGTCCAATGGGCTTTTAATTAATTTCTTGAGGCGTGGACTTTTGGTCAACTCGGGTCAAACCCGCAACCAAAGTCCAATCCGGGAGTTACCCCATAAGCCCATAAATTAATTTAGGCCCAATTAAACGTTAAAGGTTCATTAGTCGCATTTGGGCCTTTTGGAAGCGTTTTTGGGCCTAATTGGATCCAACCAATTTTGGCCTAAACCAACTTTGTACAACAAAGTCCAATAAACCCAATAACAACTAAAAAAGCCCAAATCCAATTTTAAGGCCCATTTTAATTAAATTACAAAATCCAATTTACAATTCAATAAACAAAGTGCATAGCATTATTAATTACCCAAATCAAATTTTCCAAAACATCAAATTTGTCCAATTAATCATGCTTAACATCAATTAATCATGTCCAACATAATTAAATCAAAATCAAACCCAATTTCATGCTTCAAGTGTCTCGGCCAAAGAGGGAAATTATGCCCAAATCAAATTCAATCCAATTGAACCCAATCAAACATAAATTCAACATCCCCTAATGATTTCTAAGTCATCCAATGAACAAAAAAAATCAAAAAATCCAAGACAATATTAGGGTTCATATTTTCGGCCATCACAACCAAATTGGGGAAAATTGTTCCAAACACTTTTTCATCAAATTGATCTAATCAATCATCAATTAAAATACATTCAAGCATACTTTATCATCCAATTTCATAATTGCATGCTTAAATCAATTTTACCCAATTTCAAGCTTCATGACATACTTGGCAATTTGGGGATTTTTCGTCCGATTCGAATTCAATCCAATTGATTCCGTAATCGACATCAAATCATCATCCCGAATGATTTCCAACACATCCAATTGTCAAAAATCAAAAATCCCAAGACATTAAATCATCATTCATATTCGGCCAAGGAGGAAATTTGGGGAAAAAAATATTCCAAACATTATTTCAACAAAATGGTCCAACCAAAATGAAATTAAACATGTTATAAGCATACTTAAACAATCAATTCATTCAAATCATGCTCAACAAACATTTACCCAAATTTAAAGTTTTGGCCAACATTAAGCAAATTGGGGAAAATCAATCCAATCAATTTTTCTTCAAATTGATTACATATAACTCTAATTAAATCATATACAAGCATTCCTAAACAAACAATTCATTCAAATCATGCTTAAATCAAAAAGCCCCAAATTTGCTCAAGAACCCTAATTCGTTTTTATGCAACCATTAGCTCTGATACCAATGAAGAGTTTCAATCAAGTCCCAAGATCAACAAACATGCATAAAAACGAGTTGAATACACAAAGGAGTAAGGCGGAATTCATACTCACATTGATGGGTTTTGATGAAATGAAGAATACAAGTTTCAAGCTTCTCAAACTCGCGGTGATGGAGCTCCTTGTGCTTGGGACTGCTCGGTAATGGACTGGTTGCTTCCTCCATGTTCGGCCATGTGAGACTCCATTGAAGCTCCAAGCTTCAAGCTTTCCAAGCTCACAAATTCGTTTCCCTATCACTTAAATATAACCCATGGTGTGCTAGCACTCTTCATCTTCCTTGCTTCCCTTTCAATTTCGGTCAAACCAGAACTTTTTGAAGCAAAAATCGGCTTGAAGCCGTGAAGGAGAGGGAGAGGAAAAGAGAGGGAAAAGAGAGAATGTGTTTGCTTGCATGTAAGAGAGAGAAGATAAAGCTTTTCATTTTTCTTATATATTTATTTCATTTACCAAGTAAAATAAAATAAATAAACTTATGTATTACTTGAATACAAAAGTCTATTAATGCTTTTCATCATTTCTACTTTTTACTTTAAGTCACATCACATTACTTTAATAAAGTGACATGTTGTCAAGTCACATCACTCAAAGTGACAATTGATTTGACGCATGATGTGATTAACGATTTGACGCTTGATGTGACTTGCATGCCGCGCTCGAATTCGAAATGCGAATGCGCTCGCAATCACTCTCGGGCTCGGGTTCGCTAATTCCAAATTAACGAATTTTCCGTCGCGTCGTAATTAAATGATTACGCCTAACGAAATCACTATTCACGTCGCTAACGAATTAATTCTAAATTAATTCGTTCGCCCGAATTAAAATCTAATTTTAATTCCGCGTCGAAATCCAATTTCTTATAATATATCGAATATATTATTTTATCGATTAATTCCAAATTAATCGTTCTCTCTCTTTAATAATATTTTATCCCAAATAAAATATCTCCGCAATTAATCCCAGATTAATTCTCTCTCTCTTCTAATTAATCCTAGATTAATTAAGTGCGAGTTATACATCATCGGTGAATCTTCAGGAAACGACCCATGAGATCTCCGGATATGTTGGCAGTAAATACGGTCGTCGGATAATCCGAACACGTAAGTACCTCGTACTACGTTTATACCGATTTACAAGACATGGTTGGCTTCTAGCAAAGCGCCATGCCTACCCAATTCTCAAGAAATATTCTTACAGGAATATATAGATCTGTTATCAAGCATAGTATACCGTAGTATTGTGTATATCGGCCCAGTATCGGATAGTCACGTGCTAGGGCTGGGGCTGGATAAGTGTCTGCCCCGTCCGAAGCACATGTCGGATGTCTGGTAACTAGTCTCTATAATCATATATCATGACCTGGTCATAATATCATGATTGGATGCGCATCACTCAAGAGCACTAGTACCGTATCCTGCGTGACTTCATCTCCAATATGACTGAAGTGATACTTCCGTCTTGACATCACACCCAATACACTACGACTCTCTGATAAACCCAGAAGTGGTGTACACAGAACCGGTTAAAGCCCTGTACCACCAAGACCAAAGTCTACCGATTATCGCAAGTATTAGCGATGCAAGTCTCAGGTTAAGACTATACACACCTACCTTGATTTCGGCCTCCCATAGACACATAGTCATAATACCAATGGGATTCCGAGGGGTCTATCCAGAGCGAAGCTGTTTCCCGTACCATCGGTGAAACACGACCTCCTATCGCACTTGCATAAGTATCCAATACTTATATATATGAGAACTATGTCGTTGTGCCCTCACAACGCACACAAGTGCAATACTAGCCTATTCCGCATTATCGATGTCCAGTCTCGATAATACTCCGGCTAGGGATATTTAATGATTAATCCTTAGTGGACTGATACTGTATCATATCATCTCAATCCAGGAACTAATCATATAGACCTCTCTTCATTTATATATCTATGGTGATTTAATCACAATTATGAGAGAGTGCAATTCCTTGTCACATAGTTAATTTGCTACAACAACACAATGATCTGTGCAAATAGTGACGCTATGGGTCATTTTGTCCAACATATCCTGTCGGTTTTATCGTACCATAACAAACAAACAAGGTTTGCGGGTATTCGATCCATGTTTGGATTGAAGCAAGCATAGGTTCTTGGAATTATCGTTTTGATGTAATCATAAAGGTCTATGATTTAATTCAAAATGAAATGATTCTTGTGTATATAAGAGGGTTAGTGGGAGCGCACTGACAGTGGCTGTCCTATATGAATAATGATAATATGTCATTTCTTGGAAATGATATTCCCATAATAAAATTGGCGAAAGCTTGGCTTTCAGAAAACTCTCTGAGAAATTGTACATTGAAAAATGTATGTGACCTGGTGTCTCATACGCTTTGAGCATATGGAGTCACAAACAGGCCAATCCGAGTGATAGTTACTGGATTGAAGTTAAGAATTTCCTTTAGTATCTTAGATATCTAAGGATATTGTCTTAAACTATGGAGAATGAGAACTTGATGTGACTGGGTTCACTACTGCAAGTTTCCTAAACCAATAAAACGACTATAAGTCACAAACGGTACTATACAGTTTGAATAACGGAATAGTGAGCTGGAAATCTTCCAAGCAAGATACTGTTACCGAATAAACAACAAATACGGGTTATTGCTGTAGCTGAGGCGGCAATGGAAGCCTTCTGGATCGATAAACAAATCTAATTAGATTAGATATAGTTCTGTTAGCAGTTGAGCTAGGCGTCAGCACAGGTTAAAGAATTAATGGTCTCATCAACGATCCAGATATATACTTCGATATTCATCTGATACGTTCGGATCATACATTGTGGCGATGTGATAATCAAATAAATCGCATCAGATGATAATTATGCAAATCCACTGACGAAATCATTTCTCAGCAGTTTGAGCCAACCATACATAGTTCGGGTGTAAGACACTCGAGTGATTGGCTATAGGCCAAGTGGGAGATTGTTGGACAATTATGACCCATAGTGTCACTATTTGTACAGATCATGGTGTTGTTGTACAAATTAACTATGTGACAAAGGAGATTGCACTCTTATCATTTGTGATTAGATCACCTAGATATATAAATGATAGGAGGTCCCTATAATTTGTTCCTGGATTAAGAATGATATGAGACAGTATCAGTCCACGAAGGATAAATCATTAAATATCCCTAGTCAGAGTATTATCGAGATTGGACATCGATAAATACTTAAAAGACTAGTATTGCACTTGTGCGCGTTGTGAGGGCACAACGGCATAGTTCTCATATATTTGGGTATAGGATACTCATGCAAATGTAATAGGAGGTTCTGTTTTACCGATGGTATGGGAAACAGCTTCACTCTGGATAGACCCCCTCAGAATTCCATTGGTAGTATGACTATGTGTCTATGGAAGTCTGAAATTAGGGTAGGTGTATTTGGTCTTAACCTGAGACTTGCACCGCTAATACTTGCGACAATCAATATACTTCCCAAAGATTCACCGATGATGTATGACTCGCACTCTAAATTAATCTTGGATTAATAAGATGAGAGGGAAAATTAATCTGGGATTAATTGCGGAGATATTTTATCTGGGATAAAATATCAATAAAAAGATAAATAACGATTAATTTGGAATTAATCGATAAATTAATATATTTGATATATTAAACGAAATTGGATTTCGACGCGGAATTAAAATTAGATTTTAATTTGGGCAAACGAATTAATTTAGAATTAATTCGTTAGCGACGTGAATAGTGATTTCGCTAGGCGTAATCATTTAATTACGACGCAACGGAAAATTCGTTAATTTGGAATTAGTGAACACGAGTCCGGGATTATTTGCGAGCGCATTTGCATTTCGAATATGAGTGCGGCACGCAAGTCAAATCAAGCGTCAAATTATTAGTCATATCTAGCGTCAAATCAAATGTCACTTTGAGTAATATGACAAGTTGTCACTTGATTGAGTGATGTGACTTGATGTGAGTTGTTGGAAAAGCTTTTGAAAGCTTGAAAGACATTTATCAATTTTTAATTGATATTTGACTTTTGGAATTGAGTTTTGAATTTAATTTTTTATGTATTAGATACAATTTTCTTTTAACAACTCACAAAACACAATTACAACTCTCTCTCTCCATTCTCTTCATCTTCTACACGCCCAAAAGGGCTGAAAATTAGCTCACTGGTTTCTGTCAAAATCGTGAGTTGGGAAGCAAGAGTGGGTGCTTTTTATGGCAAAAATCACAAGAGCTAGCACTCCGAGAGACATGTGAAGGTGATAGGGAAGTCCACCCATGAGCCGGGAATCGTTCGACGAAGCTTGGAGCTTGACGAAGGACCAAAACCGAGCCAAAACAGAGGAGGCAGTAGCAGCCACTGCCGAGCAGTCCACTGCAACCAGTGAGCAGAAAAGTTTATTTCGTTGCCTCCCTCGTCGCTCAACCGATCGATGTGAGTATTCCACAACTTCGTTTATTTATATTCACACATATTTCATGCTTATTATTGATCTTGGGACCTTAATAGAAACCAACATAAATAATCTGGGATTAATTACGGAGAGATTTTTTCTAGGATAAAATACTATTTGAAGAGAAAGAATGATTAATTTGGAATTAATCGATAAAATAATATATTCGATATATTAAACGAAACTAGATTTCGACGCGGAATTAAAATTAGATTTTAATTCGGGCAAACGAATTAATTAAGAATTAATTCGCTAACGACGTGAATAGTAATTTTGCTTGGCATTATTATTTAATTACGTCGCAACGGAAAGTTCGTTAATTCAGAATTAGTGAACCCGAGCTCGGGAGTTTTTGCGGGCCCACTCGGATTTCGAATCAAGTGGGGCGCACAAGTCACATCACTAGTCACTTTGAGTGATGGGTTTTGGTGACAATGATGATGACTTGCCTTACACACTTTGTATTGATGATGGCTTGTGTAAGACTTTTACCAAAACTTTGGTTAATCATTTATTTTGATTTTTGAAATCAAATTAAACAAGTCAACACACACATCTCACTTTTTCATCATTCACGCCACTTTGAGCAAAACCAAGTCTCCCAATTTTTCTTCATTACCGTGAGAAGCAAAGAGGAATACGAAGATTTGTTGCAAATCATCTAAGGCTATCACCTTCAAGGAATCATCACCAATGTGATAGGGAAACCATCTCAAGAGCTTGGAATCCTCTCAAAGCTTGGAGCTTGTTCATCTTCTTCAAAAAAATTGGAGCTTGGCCGTGACCTTCAAGGATAAGGAGGAAAAAGTTTTGAACTTGACGCATCCATAAACCGTTCATTGTAAGTATGATTCTGTTATACTTCTTTATAGTATTCACATATTTTTTATGTTTGAATGATCTTGGGACTATAGTAGAAACCAACAATGGTATCGTTGAGCCTAATTTGAGCATGAAAAATGTTAGGGTTCTTATGCTAAAATTTGGGTATAAATGATTTGAGAATGATTTGATACAATTGATTGATTGAGTATGCTTAAATGATGATGACATAGTGTTATGCCTGATCAATTTCATGAAAAATGAATTGGATTATTTTTTCCCCAAATTAATGGCTTGGCCGAATGCATGATGAAACCCTAAGTCATGGTATTTTTTATTCTTTTGATCATTGGATGAGCTTAAAGACTTGGGAAATGTTGATTTGTAATTCAATTGGATTGAAAACAAAATCGAACAAAAAAACCCCTAAAATGCCGTGAGCATGATGAGCATGAAATGAGTTGATTTTTTGTTTCAAAATGTTGGACATGAGTTGAACAAATTAAGACATGATTAATTGATCAAATTAGTATTTTGGAAATATTGATTTAGATAATTAATTGATGTAATACTCTTTAATTAATTGAATTTTGAAATTTGGAAAATTAAAATTTAATTAATTGGGCTTAATTTAGAATTGGGCTTTAAATGTTGTATTTAGGCCTTATGGACTTGGTTGGGCCAAGTTGGTTTGGGTCAATTGGATTGGATCCAAATTGGGCCTAAACCATTCCATAAAGTCCAAATATAACTAATGACCTTTTAATGTTTAATTGGGCCTTATGGGCCTAAATTGGTTTCTTGGCAAATAAGGGTGATTCCTTGAATGGGCTTTGGTATTTGGGTTTGACCCATATTAACAATGCCTTAAGAAATTAATTGAAAGCCCATTGGACTTTAATTAAACTACATTGGATGTTAATTGGGCTTTGAGACCCATTTAGGTTAGATTTGGAATCTAAGTCGTAAAGGCACATTAAAAAGTGTAGTTATTTAATTTGGAATTAAATATGGAATTAGTATTTGTGGGACACATAAACTGGACGATGCATGCTGTTCTAGGCTCGCGGCCTAGTTGGGAGTACGGAGTAGCCCGCGGGGGACTAAACCGGAGAATGATGGAGTCGCCACCCGGTGTGAACCGGGAAAATGAGATTTAAGGCTGCACTCACCCCTCGCAAGGGAAGACCTCAAACCGTTGGGTTCGGAATGGTCCCTTACTTATGCCAATTGTAATAACATGATTTGTGTAATAATCTAACCAAGCCTAAGTAACATATTTCCAAGGATGATTTACTCCTAAGTTCGCATGCATATCAACAGGTTCATCTAAATTTACATGTAACACATATCCAAATTTGCATACAGCCTATTTGCATGTAATCTATGTCTCAATTTGCATACAGATAAATTGACATACGGAAAGCATACAATTTCACATTGGTAGACACAGAAGCGCAAACAAAAAACATTCATACAAGCATGCATATTAAGGAAAGACAATTAAGCGCATGACGGAAATAGATACTCAAAGTGGTACTACAAATGCATAAGGTAAAAAAGAGACAACTATATGCTAAAATAGAAATGTCGTGATGTGATGAAAAGGACTCAGTGCAGTGGGTGTGCATTCGTGCAGCGTTCGAGAACGTGTTCGAATGGTAAACAGAAGGTTCGCGTTCGTATAGCATTCGAGAACACGATCGAATGGAACCAGACCTGATGCGTGATGAAACTAAGAAAATACGTGCACGTTCGCGTAGCGTTCGAGAACTCCTTCGAACGGTAAACAGAAGGTTCACGTTCGTATAGCGTTCGAGGATGTGTTCGAACGGAACCAGACCTGATGCATGATTAAACTAAGAAACTACGTGCGCATTCGCGTAGCGTTCGAGAACGTGTTTGAACGGTAAACAGAAGGTTCACATTCGTGTGGCATTCGAGAACATGTTCGAACGGAACCAAACCTGATGCATACAACACATACATAAACAAACAAATCCATAATGTACGACCTCACGAATCTGATTGAACTCATCTCACATCCAATCGAACATACACTATCCGGCGTGGCAAAACATCGTGGTAAATGATTTTAACCTCTCAAAATAGAGGACCTTTAATCGCACTTACTAAGCCAATGCGCAAACAACACAATACATATATAAAGAAGTAAAGACAACGATATCGGACTTCGTGTATCCGATTGAACATATCTCACATCCAATCGAATATACATTATCCGGCGCGGCAAATCATCGTGGTAAAGGATTTTAACCTCTCAAAATAGAGGACCTTTAATCGCACTAACTAAGCCCATGCGCTTTATCACCAATGCATATAAGAAATAAAAGAAACAATATCTAACTTCGTATCCCGAATTGGACACATCTTACATTCAACCGAATATACATCAACCGGCACGACAAAGCATCGTGGTAAAGGGTTTTAACCCCTCAAAATATGGGACCTTTAATCTGACTTACTAAGCCCATGCGCTCGATCACATCATTATGCGAACGAATAACATGCAAAAATTAAATAACGAATAATAAACACATCAAAACAACAGAAAACGAAATATGCGCCGTTTACTCAAGTGGTACGTGGAGTTGTATCCCGAGTACATATCATACTACCATCCATTCGGAATAGGCTATGAAATTTATGTTCGGGTTTCCATCCTATATACCACAAGAGGCGACACATTTTCCATTTTATTCACAGCCACAACATGTATTCACAAATGACTCTCATGCGAATAGAATTCAATAAACAATAAAAAGACGAATATAAACTAATGAGAAAGGTGCCCTCAGGTCTAACCTTTTATGTCGACTCTCGGAAGTACGGTGCACGGTCGTCGGAAAAGGGGGATGCTCCGCAACTCCTCTGATTCACAGGTTCATGCCTTTCCTCGCTGTTCCACCGCTCGAGCTACTGTTTTGACTTTGATTCGCTGCTATTGCTACTGTATTCTAGTCATAATATTGGCTTACTGGTTTTCGGTAAATAATGGACTGTTTTTTGGGTGTTTGGGCTGCTGTTTGGGGGTGTATTTTTGCTGGTGATGTTATGTGTGTATGGCTGCTGCTTTATGTGTGTATGTGGCTATTGTTTATGCGGTTTCTGCTCACTGTTTTTAGTGGTGTATTTTCGGTGATATGAGGTGTTTGGTGGCTGTGATTTTCAGTCCTAGGAGGGAGAAAAAAAGAAGTTCTTTTTTCTTGTTTTGTTTGTGTATTTGAGAGAGCTTTCTTGTTTGTCAAATGCGTGTAAGTTGGAGAGACGGATGGCTTTGGTTTTGGCTTGCTTTTATAGACAAAGGGAAAATGTGAGTCCTTTCATGACAAGGAAGAGATCTTCTCATAAAAGGGAGATATGATTTGGTTTCATGTATGGTAAATAAAAGATAGGGGGACAAATTTAGGCTTGATTAGGAAGTTAGTATTTAATTTGTGTTGATTAGGCATACAATATTTTAAGTTAGGAATAATATATTTTAATTAGGAATAATATTGGTTGATTGATTTTAATTAGGCATGATTTTATTTAATGTTTTATTTAATTTGGTATATGATTTAATTAATATATTTTTTAATTTGGTATATGATTTAATTAGTGTTTTATGGGCTTTAATGGGCTAAATGGGCTTGGGTGTGAGGCTAGCAGCAAAACCAGAAATACCGACACCGTTCGAACGCCTATTCGAACGCTACACGAATGCCCGTAATCTGTTTGACGTTCGAACATGGTAACGAACGCAGCACGAACGAAAACAGTGAACTTGTGAAATGAATCTGATGACATATCTATTCTGAATTTCCCCTTCTGACGTCCGTTTCCCGTGACTTCTGTGACTTAAAAGGTAGTTCCTCCAAATGAGACTCATCATAGGGATTTATATGCAAAAATGTATTGCCTACAGTCGCCCCCACTTTGATGGGACTTGTGTAATGTGTAACTGTGACAATCCTATCAAAGTTATACAATGCATTTTCACTTACCTGGCTCACCAGCTGCCATCTGACTTGCCTGCTGCCTCGACCTGAGTTGATGTCGCGGTGGACCTCGATCCTGGGACGCATCCCAATAGCTGCAACCGACAATAGAGGTCTCGACCCTGGGACGCATCCCAATACCGCTGACAAAATGTGGGCCTCGACCCTGGGACGCATCCCAATACTAACGATGCATGGTGCCAACAACCCTGGGATGCATCCCGATAACTGCAACCGACAACGGGGGCCTCAACCCTGGGACGTATCCCAATACCGCTGACAAAATGTGGGCCTTGACCCTTGGACGCATCCCGAAACTGATGATGCAATGGACCTCGATCCTGGGATGCATCCCAATAGCTGCAACCGACAACGGGGGCCTCGACCCTGGGATGCATCCCAATACCGCTGACAAAATATGGGCCTCGACCTTGGGACGCATCCCAAAACTGATGATGTAATGGACCTCAATCCTGGGACGTATCCCAATAACTGCAACTGGTACATGTGTTGACGTGGGCCTCAACCCCGGGACGCATCCCCAAGACTGCTGCTAGTATTGATGTGGGCCTCGCCTCCCTGGGACGCATCCAGAAACTGCTGCTGGTATGTTAATGCTTCTAATCGGCTTTTCTTTACCGCTTTCTCTTTTCTTCTTCAAAACCTATGAATACAAAACAAACACAAAACGAATGCCAAAATGTGTTATGTGTATGCATGCATGCATCAGTTACCTTATCCCGTCGGGTTAGGCCTTTTGCCAAGTCTTCTATTTCTCAAGGAAAATATTGCTTCAATATGTCCACGTTGATCGGCTCAGTGAACTCGTTACCTTCCAAGTCTGACAGTTTCACTGCCCCATTTCCCATTACTTTCTGCACTATGTAGGGTCCTTCCCAGTTAGGTCTGAACTTTCCTCTCGGATCTGTCGTCGATGGCCTCGACTGCTTAAGTACCAAATCACCCTTTCTGATCTTGGTGGGACGTACTTTCTTGTTGAATGCTCGGGCTAGTCTCTTCTGATACAACTGCATATGATGCAAAGCCTTTGTTCTCTTCTCATCCATTCTTGTTCCGGTAACTCTGCCTCTGCTAATACCCTCATAGACTGTATTTCCACTTCCACTGGCAATACTGCTTCCATTCCATAGATCAAAGAGTAAAGCGTGGCCCCTATTGCTATTCTTACTGATGATCTGTACCCCCACAAAGCATATGGCAGTTTGTCGGCCCAATCTCTGCAGTTTTCTGTAATCTTTGCTAAAATCGTCTTTATAGTCTTGTTGGTTGCCTCAACTGCCCCATTTGCCTGCGACCTATATGGTGATGACTTGTGATGGCCTATCCCATATTTCTGTAGCATTGCCTTTGTCTTTCCTTGAAACTGAACTCCATTGTCTGTCACTACATGGTGCGGCATACCATACCGACAAATCAGATTCCAAGCTATAAACTTTGCCATCTGTTTTGCTGTAACATTACGGAATGACTCGGCTTCCACCCATTTCGAGAAGTAGTCTACTGCCACTACTATGAAGCGATGCCCATTCGATGCATTCGGTCGAATCTCTCCAATCATATCAATTCCCCATGTTGAGAAAGGCCACGGCTCTGACCGCCCATGCAACTCTGTGTGCGGCAAATGATTCAAATTACCGTGTGTTTGACAATCATGACATTGCTTTACCATCTTCGCACAATCCGTCTCCATGGTCGACCAGTAGAAACCTTGTCTCACTATCTTACGGGACAGATTCAACTCGTTCATGTGCGGACCACATACTCCAGCGTGTACTTCTCCCATTACCTGTTGAGCCTCTTCTCGTCTCACACATTTCAACTGAATACCGTTTGTTTGCCTCTTGTACAGTTCCCCTTTCAAAATCACATACTGGGAAGCTAACCTCTGAATGGTTATTCTGTCTTTTCTGCCTGCTCCCTCTAGGAGTTCCCCATGTTCCAGATACCTCTGAATGTCATGATACCACGGTTTACCATCATCGACCTCTATTTCCAGAATTCTCTCTATCTTATAAACAGGTCTTCTGGCTGTTGTCAGTATCAACGGTCTCATCACTAACTTTTCTGGATTTTCCCAAGTCGCTGCAAGTGTAGCTAATGCATCTACCATATGATTCTCTTCTCTCGGCAAGTGCTGAAACTTACAATCAGGGATAACATGTGCCAACTTTCTGAGGTGAAAAAGGTAAGGTTTCAATCGTTCTTCTTTCAGTTCCCATTCTCCTCGCATCTGCTGGACTACCAACATAGAATCTCCGTAGACTTCTACACTCTCGGCCTTCAAGGCTATCAATGCGGTCAAACCAAAAACACATGCTTCATACTCGGCCATGTTGTTTGTTACTCTGAATGTCAACCTTTTGGCCAAAGGCAAGGTTTCTCCTTCGGGGGTCACTATCACAATCCCAATTCCGGCTCCCTTGTAATTCACGGCTCCGTCAAAATACATTTTCCATCTCTGAACTGTTATTGCTTGGATCACTTCATCTGGAAATTCAAACTTATACTGATCCCCTTCAATAGGTTGCAGCGCCAGAAACTCTGCTACTGCTCGCCCCTTGATCACTTTGGTGGTGAGATACTCAATGTCGAACTCTCTCAGCAATACTAACCATCTGCCCAATTTCCCTACTAGAGGATTCTCCTTTGCCACTACCTGGATCTTGTAAAACTGGAAATAATGCCGCAATTTTCTGGAAGCCCATACCACTGCAAGACAGATCTTCTCTACTTCTTGATAACGAGCCTCATACAGGAGCATCTTCTTACTCAGATAGTAAACTACATATTCTACCCCTGTCTCATCTGCCTGTACCATCATTGCCCCCAGTGCCTCTGATTCTATGGCCAAATACAATATCAAAGGTCTGCCCAATCTCAGAGGTTTCAACACATGAGGCTTTACCAAATACTCTCTGATCTTGTTGAAGGCTGTTTGACACTGCCCATTCCACTTTACCGGCTCATCTTTTCTCAACAGTTTGAAGATAGGCTCACACAATGATGTCAACTTGGCGATGAACCGACTGATGTACTGAATCTTCCCCATGAATGCTCTGACTTCTTTCTCAGTCTTCGGTGCTGGCATTTCTGTGATTGCTTTGATCTTTTCAGAGTTTACCGCAATTCCTCCCATTCCCACTGTATGCCCCAGCAGATTTCCTGATGTTACACCAAACACACATTTCTTGGGGTTCAGCCGCAGGTTGTACTTGTCAACTCTCTGAAGAAACCTCTCAAGTGCTTCTATATGCCCAATTCTTGTCTCTGATTTCACCATCATGTCATCCACATACACTTCAATCTCTTTGTGCATCAGATCGTGGAACAATGTAGTGGCCATCCGCTGATACGTAGCTCCCGCATTCTTGAGCCCGAACGGCATTACCCTGTAATAATAAGTACCCCACTCGGTAACAAATGCAGTCTTGTGCTTATCTTCCTCAGCCATGAGCACCTGATTGTAATCTGAAAACCCATCTGCAAATGAATACATAGCAGA
Organism: Zanthoxylum bungeanum; assembly: GCA_019454045.1. Lineage (NCBI taxonomy): Eukaryota > Viridiplantae > Streptophyta > Magnoliopsida > Sapindales > Rutaceae > Zanthoxylum > Zanthoxylum bungeanum. The sequence continues at coordinate 80,334 of SKCR01030656.1, read as the reverse complement.
TAGAGCCGCACTATTAACCAGAACATCTATATGCGGTAGAGGAAAATCATCTTTCGGGCAAGCCTTGTTGAGATCTCTGTAATCCACACATATTCTGACTTTCCCGTCTTTCTTCGGTATTGGCAAAATATTTGCTAACCAGTCAGGATACTTCACTACTTCCAGGAACCCCACATCTATCTATTTCTTAACCTATTCTCTGACTTTCTCAGCCCATTCTAGTCTCATCTGTCGGTGTTTCTGTTTCACCGGCCTCATATTTGGATAAGTTGGTATTCTGTGATGGGCAATGTTTTTGTCTACCCCAGGCATGTCCTCATAGGACCAAGCAAATACTTTGGCATATCTGACCAATACTTCTTCTAATTTCTCCCTCTCCTTGGAGGTACCTTCACTTGCAATCAGAATTTCCTTGGGGTTCTCAGATGTACCCAAGTTAAATGCAGTAGTTCTCGCTGAACTGATATCGAATATGCTTGATTCATGTAGAGCAAATGGAAATGACTCGGGCAAGTAAGCAAAAGAAATATCTTTATTATTGGATAATGAGGAAGTACATTCAAACAAATCAGGAAGGTAAATGTCTTCATTGTCTATAGACACTTCTTCCTCTGCAGTCAGGTCTTCTTCGGGCTGTTTATCCTCTCCCAGAGTCAGGCTCTCCAACTTCATCAACTCTTCTTCCCAATTCTCTGCTTCTTCCACAACTTCTTCGGTCAGCAGTTTCTTGCCCAGCATCTCTTGGAAGATCTCAAAACCATGTACCACAATCCCGTTAACTTCTATAGTTCAGACTCACCGTGATACCCTGAAGGCTTCACAAAAAAATCTGCCAGTTTCAACCATTTCTTCTTAATCTTTGGTTTTTCTTCATCAGATGTGTATCCCAAACCCTTCAGAGTAGTCTGTCCTCTGAAGTCTGGAAGTTTTGAACCCTCACCCGGCTCGAACTTCATTTTTCCCATGATCCTAGCTACCTTAGGATCCACCCATTCCTCAAAAGTTGCTGACACCTGAAACCTCGTGAAAGGCTGTATTTCCAAGGCAGTCACATCATTATCTACCTCAGCTCGGATGGTGACAATCTCTCCCCCATATGGGAACTTAATCATCTGATGTAGAGTGGAGGGCACACCCCCAAGCTTATGAAACCAAGGCCTTCCCAACAACAAGGCAAAAGTGGCTGGATGTCTAGCACTATGAACTCAACTTCGTCCTTAATAGGACCAACCATGACTGCCGCTACAAATGTACCCTTAACTCCTCGCTTACTGTCATCATAAGCCTTAATAGTCATACTAGAGGGATCCAGATCTGTCGTTTTCATACCCAGCTTGGCCAAAATCTTCAACGGGCACACATTAATAGATGAGCCGTCATCCACCATCACACAAGAGGTCCTTTTACCCCTTACTTCAGCCCTGATAAACAAAGGTTTATTATGGTTTCTCCCCTCAGCTGGGAGTTCTTCCTCAGAAAAAGTGATTGCCTGCAAAGTCTCATTTTGCACTGACCCAACAAACATTGCGGGGTTGGCATCCTCCGTCACTACTATCTTGCTCAAGGCCTCAACCATGGCCCGCCTGTGCTCCTAAGATGCACACAACAAATCCCAGATACTCACGTATGCTCAGGTTTTCCTCAACTGCTGCAGCACTACATCTCCCTCGGCACCTTCTGTGTTCTCAGCCACTTCTCTACCCTCTGATAACACTCATTTACCCTTATCAGTCATATCATTGTAGAAACGCCCGCTGCGTGTCATACCCATCACTTATTCTTCATCACTACCAGAGAAGTCTGCCCAGAAACTCTTCCCATGTTCGGTTTCATCTTCGCTGTTACTATCCCAAATCCCAAGGAAAACGGCTTGGAGGTCAAAGGATTTGAGGACACGGTTCTCGGGTAGGCCATAGTTTATCATATAGGTTGGTGGCGGGACAGAGTGGTAATTTGGTAAAGGGTTCTGGTGTGTGTTGGGGTGTTCTGTTTCAGGGTCGGGTATATTTTTTGAGTCTATAAGGTCCTGGATTTCATGGCGGAGTCAGGCACATTTGTCGGTATCGTGGCATTTCTATTGGTGGAATTGGCAATATTGGTTTATGTTGAGATGTGGTGGTGGAGGATTTCGGAGTGGTTTGGTTTCTAAAGGTTTCAGGAGTCCTTGTCTCTTCAATTTCTCCAATACCTTGGACAAAGGTCTACCCAAGTTGGAGAATCTCCAGTTTCGGATAGCAGTAATCTCAGCAGAAACGAGCTTTGTTCCCGATGTCCCCCCAATGGGCCTCTTATTCAGACCATATAATTTTCTATTCTCGGCCTCTTCTTCCTCAATATCCATGACAGTTTCCCTTAAATGTCAAAAATCAGTAATCATGGAGGTCATCCTCCTCAGTTTCCCATAGATGGAGGGCTTGGTGCCCTTGATGATCATTTTTATCTGGTCCTTCTCTGAGGGCCTGGTCTACATCTTTAAGAGCTGGCTTCTCCAGCGGTCCACATACTCCTTGAAACTCTCTTCTGGCTTCTGCCTGGTGTTCTCCAAATCTCGGAGTGACAGATCTATCTCCAAGTCCGTGACATACTGTTTCAGGAATGCATCAGCCAATTCCCTATAATCTTCCCTTACTTTCTTCTCAAGGCTGTGATACCATACCACTGGTGCCCCCTCGAGTGACATTCCAAACATCTTCTGCACCTGTCGCTTTGTCAAACCCACAGAACTCATAACTGATACATACTGACGGAGATGAACCCTTGGATCCCCATTCCCGTTGAACTTAGCCATATCCAGCATCTTGAACTGAGCAGGCAACTGTTCTTCGAAGGTCATTGCCTCATAATCTAACAACTCTTCATGCTTACCCTTCATTTTGTGGGTAACTGTTTCAATCTGATCCCGAAGCTTCTGAAATTCTGCCTGAGACCCCATCACTTTGCCTGTTGCATATTCTGCCATGTCATTGTCAAAAGTGGGGATATCATCCCCCAACCCATTCGGAGGCTCCTCGCGCCTCACATTCTCAGAACCCCCCTAGCGCGGGGTACAGCCATAGTAGTAGTCAATGCCTGCAACTGTTCAAAAATTTTGGCGATATCGTTTTCCAACTGATCTATCCTAGATACCTCGCTATCGGATGTACTAATATCTTTTACCAGTCTTTTAGTGAGTCTTCCATCTTCCCTAACCCAACGGGACTCTATGATATCTTTTATAGACATAGAGGGTGTTAACAGGACATATGTATGCATGAGATGAATGCGATGCATGCGATACAAGGAATATATCATTTCATTTTCACACAAATCGGCCCATCATCATTATAGAAGCTTTTGGGCTAACTGTCATAGGAGTGAACTCGCCCCAGTTTAAATGGCCCAACAAGTTCACATCTTATGGCAAGAAGTCCAATCGTATCCAAATGATAATGTTCCGAAACACAAACATATAATGGCCCATTGGCGTTTTAGGAGCTTTTGGCCCGATCGTCATAAGATACGTTCTTGTCCCAGTTTAAATGGCCCGACAAGCCCATACCTCATGAAAAAAGGTCCGAGCGGATCCAAATGACAATGTTCCCAAACACAAGCATACAGAATTAATTTCTACAGAGTGGCCCATCAATATTTTAGAATTTTCTGGCCCAATGGTCATAGGATACGAACTCGTCCCAGTTTAAATGACCCAACAAGTTCGCATTTCTGACAAGAAGCCCAACTGCATCCAAATGAGGATGGTCCACAAGCACAAGGAAATAGTTGTTATAGGCCATACAATTCCGGTCTACGTGTGGGTTTGCGGGAGTGTAGACAAAGACTCTCACCGGTGAAGGATTACCCACAACTAGGTGTCCCCACTCAAGGGTTCGAGCGACCAAGTGAGCGTACCTTTTTTATACCTTACAGTACGTGCCAACGAGTTATGGTGTGTGGAGGGTGGAGCGAGGCTCTCTTAAGTACCCTAGCCTCTTAGGCTCTTATCGCTTGGTGACAGGAATAAACAACGAGTCCTCCAAATTAGTCCATCACAATAGGCCATAAGTAAGTGATTCTCTAGGTGCCTTCACAGCTTTTCCTTATAGAAAGGTAGTGAATGAGGGAACACACCAAACCATTACCTAGCCTTAAAAGTGCCTTTGATAAAACCCCTTTTACCCACAGTAGACACAGTTAATTAAAGAATAAATCATAATATCACAAGACAATATTTCGGGGCCGATTCTCTATCCCAGTGGAGTCACCAAACTGTGGGACACAGAAACTGGGCGACGCATGCTGTTCTAGGCTCGCGGCCTAGTTGGGAGTATGGAGTAGCCCACGGGGAACAAAATCGGAGAATGATGGAGTCGCCACCCGGTGTGAACCGGGAAAATGAGATTTAAGGCCGCACTCACCCCTCGCAAGGGATGACCTCAAACCTTTGGGTTCGGAATGGCCCCTTACTTTTGCCACTTGTAATAACATGATTTGTGCAATAATCTAACCAAGCCTAAGCAACATATTTCCAAGGATGATTTACCCCTATGTTCGCATGCATATATCAACAAGTTCATCTAAATTTACATGTAACTCATATCTGAATTTGCATACAGCCTATTTGCATGTAATATATGTCTCAATTTGCATACAGATAAATTGACATACGGAAAGCATACAATTTCACATTGGTAGACACAGAAGCGCAAACAAATAACATTCATACAAGCATGCATATTAAATAAAGACAATTTAGTGCATGACGGAAATAGATACCTAAAGCGGTACTACAAATGCATAAGGTAAAAAAGAGACAACTATATGCTAAAATAGACATGTCGTGATGTGATGAAAAGGACTCAGTGCAGTGGGTGCGCGTTCGTGCAGCGTTCGAGAACACGTTCGAACGGTAAACAGAAGGCTCGCGTTCGTATAGCGTTTGAGAACGCATTCGAACAGAACCAGACCTTATGCGTGATGAAACCAAGAAAATGCGTGCACGTTCACGTAGCATTCGAGAACGCGTTCGAACAGTAAACTGAAGGTTCACGTTCGTATAGCGTTCGAGGACGTGTTCGAACGGAACCAGACCTGATGCATGATTAAACTAAGAAACTACGTGCGCGTTCACGTAACATTCGAGAATGCGTTTGAACGGTAAACAGAAGGTTTGAGTTCGTGTGGTGTTCGAGAACGCGTTCGAAAGGAACCAGACCTGATGCATACAACACATACATAAACAAACAAATCCACAATGTAGGACCTCACGTATCCGATTGAACTCATCTCGCATCCAATCGAACATACACTATCCGGCGCAGTAAAGCATCGTGGTAAAGGATTTTAACCTCTCAAAATAGAGGACCTTTAATCGCACTTACTAAGCCCATGCGCAAACAACACAATAAATATATAAAGAAGTAAAGACAACGATATCGGACTTCGTGTATCTGATTGAACATATCTCACATCCAATCGAATATACATTATCCTGCACGGTAAAGCATCGTGGAAAAGGATTTTAACCTCTCAAAATAGAGGACCTTTAATCGCACTTACCAATATATATAATGGATATATTGGCATATATATTGTATATATGTTTCGGACTTGAAGGTCCACCTACCGGATCTAGGAATTGGATGAGATCCAATTAATCTTAGAGATCTACCTAGTTAAATATCATACAACTTGTTGGCCAAAGTCAAGGTTGTGTGTTATTTAACGGGATCCTAGCCCACTAGGAAACTAGGTTTCCCGAGTACTCAACAAAGGATTAGAGGCTCGCCGAAAAATAATGGGAGGCTAGTATTGAATTTCCAATTTCGTTCAAATACTTACCTTTACGCGCTTTCAAATTATTTCGTCAATTATTTTATTAGTTTGACTAATATATTATTATTTTTTCTTGTAGCAGTTAGAGTGTACCCAAACATCGTTAATCGAATAGTTGGACTATTGCGGTTAAGATGACTGGAAAGTTAAGCAATAGGGATATTGTCATGGGCGACAACGTCTTTAATGGCACAAACTTTTAGGATAGGGACATGAATCTCAGAATAGTTCTGGGATCCGAGAAGTTACTTTATACTATAGAGCGACCTCTTGGGCCTAAGCCCCGACCTGATCAGTTGCTAGAGCTAGAGCTTTGGAAGACTCATTGCGATGATAATGCGACTGTTCAATCGGTAATGCTTACCGCTATGACTCCGCAATTTCGTCGACAAAAAATGGGGTTGGATCCATATGAGATGATGGCGAAGTTGCACGATCTCCACCGATCTAACCTTAGATCATAAAGATATGAGTTGCAGAAGAAGCTCTTCCGCACTCGCATATTAGAGGGTACGTCTGTTGAGCATCATGTCTCACAGATGATTGCTAACATTGAACAGCTCAGACAGATGGGCATAGTCTTTGAGGCTGAGACTTCAGTGGATTTGATCCTACAGTCTCTTCCGACACTTGGAGTGGGTTCATCATGAACTACAACATGTTGAACCAAGAACAAACTCTTGGAGAGTTGATGTCCACTCTGCATGAGGCAGAAAATAAGCTCCTTAAGGGCAAGAAGCGCGAGGCGCACTATTTTTCAACATCTCAGACTCCGAGGGCTTGGCCCAAGGCGACTGGAGGTGTTAAAAAGAAGAAGCATAAGAAGAAGGGCAAGGCCAAATCATCAAAGGGTTCTGGGAAACCCAAGGAAAAATCCTAATATGTATGCTTGCAGTGCGGGAAGCGGGATCACTGGAAGCGTGACTACCGCGAGTACAAGGCACACATAAAGGAAATCAAAGCGGGCAAGGCACCGACTTCAAGTATGTTTGTTATAGAAATAAACATGTCTACTTCTAGGTTTAAGAATTGGATTTTTGATTCTGGTTGTGGTACTCACATATGTACTGATGTGCAGGATCTGCGGATTAGCAGGAGACTGGCCTCAGAAGAGATTGACCTCCGTGTTGGAAATGGGACTCGAGTTGCCATTTTGGCCGTGGGCACTTATGTTTTGGAACTGCCCTCGGGGCATGTACTTGAACTTATAAACTGTTATTTTGTACCTAGTTTGACTAGGAATATTATTTCTGTATCTATGTTAACCTAATGTGGGTATACTTTTGTATTTAGAAACACTGGGTGTTTTATGTATAAAAATGATATAGAAATTTGAACAGCTGATGCAAATAATGGTCTTTATATTTTGAAAATAAATCAATCTCAAACATATAATGTAACAAATAAAAGGCTTAAAGTAAGTAACAAAGATGAAACTTATATGTGGCATTGTCAGCCGGGACACATAAACAAGACACGCATATCCACACTTTCGAAGAGTGGGTACTTGGATGGATTTGATCCAAATTCATATGACGTATGCGAATCTTGTTTATTATGCAAGATGCCTAAATCACCTTTTAGCGGTAAAGGTGCACGTGCCACCGAACTGTTAGCCCCTGTTCATAGTGACATTTGTGGGCCCATGTCTAGCAAGGCTAGAGGTGGATATGAATACTTCGTAACCTTTACGGATGATGCATCGTGTTATGGTTATGTGTATCTTATGAGACACAAGTCGGAAACTTTTGAGAAATTCAAAGAGTTTCGACACGAAGTAGAAAAACAGACAGGCAAAAGTATTAAGACATTACGGTCGGACCGTGGTGGCGAATACTTAAGTAATGAGTTTTGTTGACGGCTGATTTTGGTCTCAGGGCAATATGGGAATATTACTCTCGAGACAATCCTCCCTCAATAGTGAATTTGTTTGGTTATGGAGGACCAAAAGCAAACTTAGCAAAAGATAAATAATACACCAATAGACAAGGAAATTTAACGTGGTTCGGCGGATCTTGGTCCGACCTACGTCCACGGGCACAAAAAGGATGATACTTTTATTACTCAAACACTTTTATCGGCTCTGCTTCTGGTTTTTTACAAGTCTGATGGTAATGATTGTGATCTTCATTTTGATTCTTCTCATCATATTCATCTTTTTTCCCTCTCTTACGCACACTTTACCCTCCTATTTATAATAGTGTAGAAATCAGATTCATTCTCCTACAATAATTTCCTAGTTGAGACAATTTCCTTTTCCCATAAGGATTCCTAGTTAAAAACTACATTCACTTCCTTTATCCTACTAGGACACTGACTTACTAGTTTACCCCATGAAATTAGGATAACTTATCCCTTTCCTCGTAGAAATAGGATGTTTTGTCTTCTTGAACATGCCTCGCCATATGGTCGGTCTTGACATGGTCGGCTATAATGGTCTTTTGAACCGAGAATGCTGCTACCGATCTGATAATTGCCCGGTCATCTGAACCCAAGTGCTCGGTTACCGATCATAAAGTGATCGGTCATTACTGTTTGGCTCTTAGTGGTCGGGTCGGCATTAATGATCTTGACCAAGAAGGGAATTACCCTTCTTACCCCTGCCGTACTCTTTAAATAACATAGGTCCTGAAAACACCATCAACATCTGTCGCCTAGTTCTCGGTAACAATGAGTTTGCCAGTTGATGCCGGGAACTATAAAAAAAGATGGTGTGCCGATGGATCCATCGGTGGTCACTCCAGGAACCGCAGAGAAATTGCATTCGCCATCAACTAAGTCTTCTGTTTCTATCTTCATATCCTCGTTATTGGAGATGCTGACCCTATTCAGAACGATTCTCCACCTCAAAACAAATTGCTTACTTGGGTCGTTCCATCAGGAGATGAAGTTCCTCTTGTTGTCCAAACTAAGAATGACTCCTCCTCTATAATATCTGTACCAGAGATTTAGAGGTCCTGACCCTTGACTGATCTAATCTTGATTGTGAGGAGAAAATTTTGCCTCTGAGCTAACGATGATGTGCTCGGTGGCATGTGATCATGTCTCGAGCTGTGAGAGATGCTCGGACCTGGGGGAATGTTACGTCCCCAGTCCGAATGACTGACTTGGTTGGACGCAACCCGACCCCTAGTGAAGAGAGGCACTTGGACCTGGGGGAATGTTATATCTCCAGTCCGAAGGGTTGACTCGGTGGGACGTTCCCTGACCCCAAGCTGAGAAAGGCACTTGGACTTGGGGGAATATTACGTATCCAATCCGAAGGGCTGATTCGGTGGGACGTAACCCAACCCCGAATGAAGAGAGGCACTTGGACCTGGGGGAATGTTATGTCCCCAGTCTGAAGGGCTGACTCGGTGGGACGTAACCCGACTCCGAATGAAGAGAGGCACTTGGACCTGGGGGAATGTTATGTCCTCAGTCCGAAGGGCTGACTCGGTGGGACGTACCCCGAGCTGAGAAAGACACTTGGACCTGGGGGAATGTTATGTCCCCAGTCCAAAAAGGTAGACTCGGTGGGACGTAACCCGACCCCGAGTGAAGAGAGGCACTTGGACCTGGGGGAATGTTACGTCCCCAGTCCGAAGGGCTGACTCGGTGGGACGTACCCTGACCCCGAGCTGAGAGAGGCGCTTAGACCTGGGGGAATGTTATGTCCCCAGTCCGGAGGGCTGACTCGGTGGGACGTAACCCGACCCCGAGTCGAATAACTAAGTGGCATCGGCGGAACGAAATCTAGCCCCGAGCCGAATAATCAAGTGGCCTCGGCGGAATGAATCCAGCCCCGAGGCTACACCACGAAACCTCAGTGGAATTAATCCAGCCCCGAGTCGATTAATCTTTGGGACTTATTCAAAAGGGAGGTGACTCAACCTTTTGAAGCCCTACCAAATCTGGCACGGGCGTCCCCTTGCCAGACCGGCGAAAAATAAAATCAAAACTTTGGAAAATAAAATTAAAGGGCGGGGGCGACTTAGCGCTTGTCCCAAAATAAAATGTTTCATAAGTATAAACAACAACACGGATGCCTCAAAGCAGCGTCCTGGCCGAGGTCTCCAAAACACAATTCTGAATCTTTCAATTCAGTGTCCCGGTGAACCAGGATTTGGATCAGAGAGCGTTTAAAATTGTAAGGGCACATCCTCTATACGTCAGGTCACTGTGGAGCCTGTGTATTTGTGCAAGGGCTCCTCCTTACCGCGCTGGAGCAGGCACACGCCACAGGGGCACAACGCCTCCCCGTGTTGCGCCTCTCTTGGATCCAAATGATGAATGGATCAAAGAGTGTCCGGGATACTAAGGGCACATTCCTCTTTAGGTCCGGCATCACTGGAGCTAGCAATCGTCACGGGGGCATCATCTCTATCCTCCCCGTGCTATGCTTTCTCACGTATCCATTACATCGGGTAAGTGAGGATCAGAGAGTGTTTCGAAACATTAAGGGCATATTCCTCCTTATGTTCGGTAACATAGGAGCAAGCAATCGCCACAGGGGTATCATCCATCCCCGTGCTATGCTTCTCACAGATCCTATGCATCGAGTATACCCTGAATATTCTGAGGACCCCGAGCTAAAGAGACATTTGGTTCTGGGGGAATGTTCCGTCCCCAGGCCAATAAGCACGACTCGGTGGGAAGTAACCCGACCCTTGAGTCGAATAGTATAGCAGCCTCGACGGAATGAGATCCAGCCCCGAGCCGATGAAGAGGCCTCGGCGGAACGAACTCCAGCCCCGAGCCGATTGTTGAAGGGGCATCGGCGGAACGCACTCCAGCCCCGAGCCGATTGTTGAAGGGGCCTCGGCGGAACGAACTCCAGCCCCGAGCCGATTGTTAAAGGGGCCTCGGCGCCAATTGTCCTCTATAATGGGCGTTGAGTATGTCCCCCGTGCGAAGATGTCAGGATACTCTTTTAGACATTCTAGTAGGCTCTGTCTCAGGGTCTTGTTCAAGCCTCCCCCTATCTTTATGTTTTTTCCCGGTTTGAAGAGTTCTATCCCTTCTAATTCCTCAGCCGCCGCTAGCCGGGCTATTCCGTTTGGCCGAGGACTAGGATCTCCACTGTCTTTTCCTCCGTCTTCATTCCTTTGCCGTTTTTTGGTATCCTCCTCAATGCAGAGGGTTTCTCATGAGAGAGTTGCAAAGCAGCTACGGCTGCCTTCTGATTTCCGCATGCGATCCCGATCCCTTCCCAGGTGGGGAATTTCAGTTTCAAGTGATAGCAAGACATTGCGGCCTTTGTCTTCATCATGAAAGGCCGACCAACGATGACTTGGTAGATGTTCATGCAGTCCACTACGGTGAAATTTATCATGATTGTCCGAGTTCGAGGATGAGTCCCGATTGTTACTGCTAACTGTACCCTCCCTAACGGGATGACCGTTGAGCCCCCGAAGCCATATAAGGGGGTGCTATCGTTGGTCAGAGCCGCATACTCTACTTCAAGGCTCTCCCGGGCCTCTTTGGGGATTATGTCTATCGCACTCTCGGGGTCCACCAGGATTCAGTTCACCTCGAAGTCGCCGATTACTGCCTTGATAATGAACGCATCGTCGTGGGGGAAGCTTACCCCTTGGGCGTCCTCGTTGGTGAACATTATTGGTACCGACCGCCCACTTTGTAATCTCGGGGCCTGTTTTATTTCTAGCACGTCTGTCCCCCGAGCTCTGTTATAGTTTTTCCTCGACCGATTAGAATCTCCGGCCAGGGTTTTCCCTCCTGCGATGATATTTATCTGTCGGTCATGCGCCCTCTGCCTAGCCGTCATGACTTCATGGTCAATAAATTTGTTTAAATATCCATTCCTCGCCAGGTCTTCCATCTGTTCCCGTAAATCTTTGCACCTATCTGTCGCGTGACCTTTCAGATTTTGATGTACGCAATAGGCTTTTTGATTTCTCTTATCAGGGGGGAATCTCCCGAGGTCAGGTTCTATTAAGAGACATTTTCCTTGGATCTCCATGACGATTTGCCCCAGTGGCTTTTTCAGGGGAATGTACGCATCTTCCCTGAAGATATGGTTTACTTGGGTCGGGGCTCCTCTTTCCTGGTTGTTCCAAGGTATTGGCTTGAATTCTTTGTGCTCTGGGGGTGGTTTTTTGGGCTCCATGTCTGCTCGTCGGGGGGCCTCTGCCCTAATCGTCCTCTCTCTGATGGTCGTCCCTCTTCGGGAGATTTTTTCCTCATTTTCTAACGAGACGAACTTCCGGACTACCTCCAGAGCGGTTGCATAGTCTGGGGTGCCTTGGATCCTTAGGTGGGTCCATAGTCTTCCGACTTTTAAGGCTCCCTTCAGGCTTTCCAAGGCCTCATGAGACTCATACCACCCGACTTCGAGCACCATGTTATGATACCTCTCAATAAAGGTTTTTAGGGGCTCGTCATCTCTCTGCTTCATGAGTCTTAACTCTCCGATTGTCTTTTTAGGGGCTTAGGCCCTTTTGAAGTGTCGTACGAACGACTTTCTGAGTTGTGCAAAGCTACCGATGCTTCCTGGGGCTAGACTTCTATACCATAGAATGGCGAATCCACCCAAGGTTAGGAGGAATATCTTGCACACGGCGTCCCATGTCACTCCTTGGACCTCCATCAACAGTACAAAGCTCTCAATATGGGTTTTTGGATCGGTATGGCCTTTGTAGGGCGTCATGGTCGGCATGTTGAACCTTTTCAGGAATTTTGCTGATTTAATTTCTTCTGTGAAGGGGGATTCCTCTTTGTCATCCTGGGCGTCTCATGTACATGTTTTGAGGCTTGCCCCTACTTGGTCATCTCTTTCTTTAACCAAGATTTTACCTCGCTTTTTGGGCCGCCATGTCGCCTTCTGCGCTATTCTCCATGTCTGTTGCCACGGGTGCGGTGTTCCTCACGCCTTGGGATCTCCCGAACAGTCTCATCGTACAATGTGCCTCCTCTTCTTATGTAGCGGAGACTATCATAAGAGGAATCTGTCGAACGTCTCTCTTCTTCTTCTTCACATGTGTCATCTGCTTGTGAATCTTCTTCCACAACTATGGATTTTATCCCGTAAGGCCCCCTCCTACTAGGTCCATCGTCCTCACTTGTATCTACAACCCTCTTTCCATCTGCTTTCTCTCATCTTCTTTGATTAGCTATGGTTTCAGGCTTCTCGCGGTTCCCCCTTCCATTCTCTCCAGTCTGTCCATCATGGTTTTTAGGAGGGCCTGACTATCCTCCTTGTCCTTCCTTATGTTTTCTTCTATCTTCTTCATCCAATCTGTGGCCGGATTCCCCGCCGATTGGTGATTTCCACCTTCTGCCATCGTCTTACTATGCGAACCGCTTTTTGTTGAGTTCCCCACAGACGGCGCCAACTGTTGACGGCTGATTTTGGTCTCAGGGCAATATGGGAATATTACTCTCGAGACAATCCTCCCTCAATAGTGAATTTGTTTGGTTATGGGGACCAAAAGCAAACTTAGCAAAAGACAAATAATACACCAATCGACAAGGAAATTTAACGTGGTTCGACGGATCTTGGTCCGACCTACGTCCACGGGCACAAAAAGGATGATACTTTTAATACTCAAACACGTTTCTCGGCTCTGCTTCTGGTTTTTTACAAGTCTGATGGTAATGATTCTGATCTTGAATTTGATTATTCTCATCATATTCATCTTTTTTCCCTATCTTACGCACATTTTACCCTCCTATTTATAATAGTGTGGAAATCAGATTCCTTCTCCTACAAGAATTTCCTACTTGCGACAATTTCCTTTTCCCATAAGGATTCCTAGTTAAAAACTACATTCACTTCCTTTATCCTACTAGGACACTAACTTACTAGTTTACCCCATGAAAGTAGGATAACTTATCCCTTTCCTCGTGGAAATAGAATGTTTTGTCTTCTGGAACATGCCTCGCCATATGGTCGGTCTTGACATGGTCGGCTATAATAGTCTTTTAAACCGAGAATGCTGCTACCGATCTGATAATTGCCCGGTCATCTGAACCCAAGTGCTCGGTTACCGATCATAAAGTGATCGGTCACTTACTGTTTGGCTCTTAGTCGTCGGGTCGGCATTAATGATCTTGACCAAGAAGGGAATTACCCTTTTTACCCCTGCTGTACTCTTTAAATAACATATGTCCTGAAAACACCATCAACAAGTTTCTAGATTACTTGAAAGAATATGGTATTCTTTCACAGTGGACTCCTTCTGGAACACCGCAATTAAACGGTGTGTCTGAATGGAGAAACCGAACTTTGTTAGATTTGGTAAGGTCTATGATGAGTCACACAGAGCTACCTATTTCCTTATGGGGATATACATTGAACAGTGCAATACTTATTTTGAATAAGGTTCCGTCAAAGTCTGTTCAACAGACTCCGTATGAAATATGGACAGGAAAGAAACCGGGTTTCTCATTCCTGAAGATTTGGGGTTGCTGGGCATACATCAAACATTTGGAAGGTACCAAACTAGAACCCAAATCGGATAAATGCCTATTTTTAGGATATCCTAGGGAAACCAAAGGATATTACCTCTATCACCCATAAGAGAACAAAGTATTTGTTGCTCTACATGCGGTTTTCCTTGAGAAGGAATTCCTAAATGCAGTGATAAGTGGGAGGAAAGTAGAACTCTATGAAAATCGCAGTGATACTATTCCTGGCACAGAATCCTTAACGGAACATGAATAGTCTATCAGGGATGAGACTATACCACAATCTTTGAATACACAAGGACCACGTAGATCAGAGAGAGTCAGAAAACAACCTGAGAGGTATGGGTTTCTGATCTCACCTCATGTGGATATTAATCTTATTGAGGAAGATGAGCCGGCTATGTATGAGAAAGCGATACAAGGTATCGACTCCAGTTTATGGCAAGATGTCATGAATTCCGAAATGGATTCCATGTACACCAACCAATTTTGGACACTGGTTGATGCCCCAGAATGCGTAAAGCCTATTGGTTGCAAATGGGTCTTCAAGAGGAAGACTGACATGGATGGCAACGTACAAACGTACAAAGCTAGGCTTGTAGCGAAAGGGTATCGTCAACGACATGGTGTCGATTACGACGAAACTTTTTCACCCGTTGCCATGATTAAATCTATTCAGATAATGCTTGCTATTGCTGCATATTTCGATTACGAGATATGGCAGGTGGACGTCAAAACCGCTTTCCTTAACAAAAACCTTTTGGAGGATGTTTATATGCAACGGCCTGAAGGTTTTTTCGTACCTAGACTTGCAAACAAGGATTGTAAGTTAAAACGATCCATTTATGGATTGAAGTAAGAATCGCGTTCTTAGAACCATGTTTTGATGAGATCATAAAAGAATATGATTTCGTTCAAAACGAGGATGATCCTTGTGTATATAAGAAGGTTAGTGGGAGCGCACTGACATTCATTGTCCTTTACGTTGATGATGTATTGCTTATTGGCAATGAAATTCCCATGTTAACATCGGTGAAAGCTTGGCTTTCATTAAAATTCTCCATGAAAGATCTGGGAGAAGCAGCCTTTATTCTAGGAATAAAGATCTACCGGGATAGATCTAGAAAGCTGTTTGGACTCTCCCAGAGCACGTACATTGACAAAGTGTTGAAGCGATTCAACATGGATCAGTCCAATAGGGGACTGTTGCTAGTGTCATATGGCATCACTCTATCTAAGGACATGTGTCCTAAAACTCAAGATGAGAGAGACAACATAAGTCGGATACCGTTCGCCTCGGCAGTCGGATCGATCATGTATGTCATGATATGTACGCGACTTGGTGTCTCCTATGCTTTGAGCATATGTAGTCGCTATCAGGCCGATCCATGTGATAGTCACTGGATGGCGGTTAAGAATATCCTTAAGTATCTTAGATGACCTAAGGATGCTTTCTTAATCTATGGAGATAGAGAACTTGAGGTAACTGGATTTACCGATGCAAGTTTCCAAATCGATAAAGATGACTGTAAGTCGCAATCCGGGTACATATTTTGTTTGAATAAAGGAGCAGTAAGCTGGAAATCTTCCAAGCAAGAGACTGTTGCCGATTCAACAACAGAAGCGGAGTATATTGCTGCAGCTGAAGCAGTAAAAAAAGCAGTTTGGATCCGAAAATTCCTAATTGGATTAGGAGTAGTTCCGTTAGCAGATGAGCTCGTTCCATTGTATTGTGACAATAACTGGGGCTATAGCGCAGGCTAAGGAACCGCGGTCTCATCAATGATCAAAACATGTTCTTTGACGTTTCCATCTGATTCGTGAGATCATACATCGTGGCGATGTGACGATCGAGAAGGTCGCATCAGAGGACAACATTGCAGATCCGCTGACGAAAGCTATTCCTCAGTAAAAGTTTGAGCGACATGTACATAGTTCAGGTATTAGATGCTTGAGTGACTGGCTATAGGCCAAGTGGGAGATTGTTAGACAATTATGACCCATAGCGTCACTATTTGTAAAAGACATTGTGGTTTTTGTACAAATTAATTATGTAGCAATGAAATTGTATTTTATCATTTTGTAATTTGATTACTTGAATATATAAATGATAAAAGTCCCTATGATTAGTTCCGGATTATAAGATATAAAACAGTATCAATCCATAAAGGTTTAATCATTAAATATCCCTAGTCGTAGTATTATCGAGACTGGACATCGATAATGCGGAATAGACTAGTATTGCACTTGTGCGTGTTATGGAAGCGTAATGGCATAGTTCTCATATATTTAAGTATTGGATACTTATGCAAGTGTGATAGGAGGTTGTGTTTATCGATGGTACGGAAACAGCTTCGCTCTGGATAGACCCCGCGGAATCCCATTGGTAATATGACTATGTGTCTATGGGAATCCGCATCAGAGTAGGTGTATTTGGTCTTAACTTGAGACTTACATCGTAGTGTACGCCTCTTCTTGGTTTTGGTTGAGAATCGTAGTGTATTGGGTGTGATGTCAAGATGGAAGTATCACTTCAGTCATATGGAGATGATGATCACGCAGGGATACAGAACTGGTACTCTAAATGGTTGCAACCATCGGGATAATATGACAAGGTCATGATTATCCGATTTAAAGAGACTAGTTGCTTGTAATCCGATATATGCTTCGTACGGGGCAGACACTATTCCAGCCCCAGGCCTTGCATGTGACATCTGATATTGGATCGTAATACACAATACTACGTATACTACGTCTGATATAGATTATATATTCCATTAATAATATTTCTGGAGAATTGGGTAGGCACGGTGCTTTGCTAGAAGCCAACTATGTCTCGTAAATCGGTAAAAACGTAGCACGAGGTACATACATGTTCGGATAGTCTGACGACCGGATTTATTGCCAACATATCCAGGGATCTATTGGGTCACTTCCCGAAGATTCACCGATGACGTATAATTCGAGCATAAATAATCTGGGATTAATTACGGAGAGATTTTATCTAGGATAAAATACTATTTGAAGAGAAAGAATGATTAATTTGGAATTAATCGATAAAATAATATATTCGATATATTAAACGAAATTAGATTTCGACGTGGAATTAAAATTAGATTTTAATTCGGGCAAACGAATTAATTTAGAATTAATTCGCTAACGACGTGAATAGTAATTTTACTTGGCATTATTATTTAATTAAATTTGATTTAATTACGTCGCAACGGAAAGTTTGTTAATTCAGAATTATTGAACCCGAGCCCGGGAGTGTTTGCTGGCCCACTCGGATTTCGAATCAAGTGGGGCCTACTAGTCACATCACTAGTCATATCACTTGTCACTTTGAGTGATGAGTTTTGGTGACAATGATGATGACTTGCCTTACACACTTTGTATTGATGATGGCTTGTGTAAGACTTTTACCAAAACTTTGGTAAATCATTTATTTTGATTTTTGAAATCAAATTAAACAAGTCAACACACACATCTCACTCTCTCATCATTCACGCCACTTTGAGCAAAACCAACTCTCCCAATTTTTCTTCATTGCTGTGAGAAGCAAATATGAATAAGAAGATTTGTTGCAAATCATCTAAGGCTAGCACCTTCAAGGAATCATCACCAATGTGATAGGGAAACCATCTCAAGAGCTTGGAATCCTCTCAAAGCTTGGAGCTTGTTCATCTTCTTCAACAAAATTGGAGCTTGGTCGTGACCTTCAAGGACAATGAGGAAAAAGTTTTGAACTTGACGCATCCATAAATCGCTCATTGTAAGTATGATTCCGCCATACTTCTTTATAGTATTCACATATTTTTTATGCTTGAATGATCTTGGGACTATAGTAGAAACCAACATTGACTTCAAAAATTAACTTAAGTGTGTTGTGTAAGTTAAATGAATCACATTTACTAAAGCGAACCACCTCCATCACACTTATGACTACTTGATGTAAGTCAAGTGTCAAGTTGATGTAAGTTGGTGGGCCCCACTTTAAATTCAAAATTCAAGTGGGCTTGCTCAACACACTTCGGGCTCGGGTTCTTTAATCCGATTAAATGAATTTTTCGTTGCGACGTAATTAAATCCAATTTAATTAAATAATAATGCCTCGCAAAATTATTACGAAAGTCGTTCGCAAATTAATTCCAAATTAATTCATTCGCATGAATTAAAATCCAATTTTAATTCTGCATTGAAATCTAATTTCAATTAATATATCTAATGTATTATTTTAGCCCAATTAATTAAATAGTAAAATCTAATTTCACTATTAAATTCACTTTGCTGATTAATTCTAAATTAATCGCGTTCTCTCTTCTTCATGAATTAATCCCAGATTAATTCATGACGCAATTAATCCCAAATTAATTATTTCTCTGTTAATTAATCCCAGATTAATTCTTGCCGTAATAATCTCAGATCAATTTTATCTCTCATAATTAATCCTATATTAATTCTGTTCAAGTCAAATGTCATCGGTGAATCTTCGGGAAGCGACCCAAGCGATCCCTGGATATGTTGGTAGTAAATATGGTCATCAGACTATCCAAACACGTGCGTACCCAGTACCACGTTCTTACCAATTTACAAGACATGGTTGGCTTCTAGCAAAGCATCGTGCTTACCCAATTCTCCAGAAATATATTCAACATGGAATATATATAATCTATATCAGGCGTAGTATACTATGTATTGCGTATTACGATCAAGTATCGGATGTCACATGCTAGGCCTGGGGCTGAAATTATGTATGCCCCGTACGAAGCATATATCGGATCACTAGCAACTAGTCTCTTTAATCGGATAATCATGACCTAGTCATATTATCCCGATAGCTGCAGCATTTAAGAGTACCAGTTATGTATCCCTACGTGATCATCATCTCCATATGACTGAAGTGATACTTCAATCTTGACATCACACCCAACACACTATGATTCTCAGTATACCTAGAAGAGGCGTACAGAGAACCTGTTAAAGCTCCGGATGACCAAAACCAAAGCGTACTGATTGTCGCAAGTATTAGCGATACAAGTCTCATGTTAAGACCAAATACACCTACCCTGATGCGGATTCCCATAGACACATAGGCATACTACCAATGGGATTCCGAGGGGTCTATCCAGAGCGAAGCTATTTCCGGTCCAACGGCTAATAGAACCTCATATCACACTTGCATAAGTATCCAATACTTAAATATATGAGAACTATGCCGTTAAGCTTCCATAACACGCACAAGTACAATACTAGCCTATACCGCATTATCGATGTCCAGTCTCGATAATACTACGACTAGGGATATTTAATGATCAAACCTTTCGTGGATTTATACTGTCTCATATCTTATTAATTCGGTACTGATCATATGGACTTTTATCATTTACATTTCCAAGTAATCTAATTATAAAATGGTAAAAGAGCAATTTCATTTGTCACATAGTTAATTTGTACAAAGAACACCATGTCTTTTACAAATAGTGATGCTATGGTCATAATTGTCCAACAGTATGTTCCGTTTTGATGATATCAGTTTCCGAAACTTTTATTTTTCCGAAAATTTTATTTTTGAAAGAATTCAGTTTTGGGATGGTTATCTTGTGTTTTGGCTTATGAAGATATTTATGTTTTGAGTTTTCAGAATTTGTACTATATTTTTGTTCTGATTGAGTATGAAGTTTCTGATTCATATCAGATGTGCCTTATGTATTCGGTTTGATATCGGTAAGCATGTAATTTCTGAGGATTCTGTAAATGAAGAATATATATGTGTGTATGTGAGTGTCTGTGTATGTATACTAATATAAAAATTTATTCCTTTCTTTTATGGTAGAGGCGTGGTTACTTACTAAGTTTTATCACTCACACCACTACAATTTGCTAGTTTTACAGGTTGGCAACTAGATTGGTCGGCCATTCAAGTTTGGATATTTTACTCGAGGCGATGGATTACTCAAGTTGCAGTCACCCACCTTAGAGTCCCGAGAAGAATCTAATAGTTTAGAAATTGTGTTACATTTGTATATGTTTATATCGTGCATAGCACACTATTATTTGAATGTAATTATGAGTATTGGATTAAATATTTTCATTTGGACACTAAGCACTGAGTAATGATTATGTGATTTGTTTTGTTTTGAGTTGGACCGAAGGTACTATATGCTTTTTTCTATTTTGAGAGGTTGTTATGGTGCTGGACTGTGATCCAGAATGCCTATTTTCAAGGTACGTCATGTCTGTTTTTCGTATATTTTGAGGTTCAGGGAGACGGGTTATTCTTGTCTCTTACCGGTACCGTCCTTCCTATGGCGAGATGTTACATATCATTATAACATAAGTCAAAAGTATCGTAAAATAAAAATATCAGTATAAACATAAAACAAAGTATCCACAATATATATTAAAGTAGATCTTTGTGATTAAAAATAACTTCAAAATCTATGTATCACAAAACCCTAATAGGCGTTCAGAAACCAACTCACTAGACAAAAGGAAAACTAGACGTCCAATATCTGAATTGTGCGCACTGACTAGATATTTTCCGAAACATAACCATTTCAACAGAGGGTAACAGTTGAAAAATATTCAACATGAAAGTTATAGATATTTGTCTAAGCTTTCTGATGATGTAACGATCACTGAAAACGGACATCGATAGCCCAAGTTATGGCCAAAATACTAAAGGTTGTCAATAATGAGATAAAATCTAATTGTACCGAGAAACTGAAAAATATTACTCTATGATTCCGAAATAATTCTTGCAAGCATTGAACATGCTAATAATGCATATTAAGTACTAAATTGTGACTCGAAAATGCACGAAAAAAATTATAATTAAACTGTGATGACGGGGTATTACACCGGGCTTAAGCGGATGAGATAAAATCTCCAGCTGTCCAAGGCTCTTACAAAGAAATACACTCCCTGAACTCGAACCCAAGACCTGACAATAAAATTCTAAGCCCTTTGTCACATCCCTTAGGGCTTCAAGCCACTTAATATGGCACAAACATTATAAATACACACATATTTAGTCTAGTTCTAACTTATGATCCTTCATTTTTATAAAATAAAAAATAAAATTAAAAGACATAAAAATAAGAATTTCAATATCCTACGGGACAAAACAAACTATATTAGAATATGTATTTTTCTAATATTTTTGTTTGGTACTATGTGTATGTATGTATATAATAACTTTTCAAGAAGTATTCCATTATTTTAATAAAATAAAATGTATATACATACACACACATATGTGTGTGTGTGTGTTTTGTCATGTGTCGTTTTAAAGTTCGTATTTTTATGTCTTTAGTCTTCATTTTAATCAAATGAAGAATCTAATTCAGAATATTATAGATTAATGGAAATATTGTAAATACCTTACATTTTAGGGTAATTTAGAACTAGATATGGCAATTTCCCCGACGGGACAGGATTTCAGATATAATTTTATGTTCCATTTTAAAACGGAACAGAATAAAAAAATTATCCCGAAAACTCAAGTGGGACGAGATAAGACGGCATAGCAGGATGAAACGAGATTTAGTGGGGTGAGATGAGATTTAACAGAATATATATGTGTGTGTGTGTGTTTTGTCATGTGGAGTTTTAGAGTTCATATTTTTATGTCTTTAGTCTTCATTTTAATAAAATGAAGAATTTATTTCAGAATATTATTGATTAATGGCAATATTATAAATACCTTATATTTGATGGCAATTACATGATGAAACGATATTTAATGAGGTGAGAGGAGATTTAACGGAATATCAGACGAGACGAGACCGATATGAATTTTATCCCTAAAAAATATAATCGGACGAGATTAAAACGATTTTTCATCTCGATTTCGTAAACATGACAAGATCAATATTGATAAATTTCGACCTGCTTCGTCATATTATAACCATATTTAGATCTTATCATATAGAAACAAAATATAAAATGTTGGAAATTCTTGCAATATTCATTAAAGGATGGGTGTTTATGTCTTTTTGACACTAAGGGTGCAATGGAAGGTTGCAATCCTTAAAAGGGTTGCATCCCACCCCAAGGGGTGCCTTTTTGGCACCCCTTCATGCTTTATAAAAGAGGCAATCATATCCAAAAAAGACAGAACAAAAATCTGTTTTGAGTCTTCTGGTTTTGAGATAGCATTCCTCATATTTTCCTAGTGCATATACTTGTCAATGAGTGCTCCTTGGACAAGAAGGAACCAAGTTATCCTGGGAGAACATTGGTCAATTGTGAATCCGTAAAGAACATGTGACGGGGCCAATAAGTTCTTAAGGACAGACAGAGATCTCGACTTGGATTCGTCATTGCATATTACAGGTTTTTTAATCTACAGTTTTATGTTTTAGGTTTTAGGGTTTTTTGGTATTTTCTGGTTTGATTTGTTTAATAGCATGTTGTTTTAATGTTTAAATGACACTTATCGTTTTACAATCTTAAGAACTTATTGCCAGTGTTGTTAAATATTAAATTGCATGCGTAGTTAAGAAAATTTTTGGAAAAAATACAGTTTGCGAATGAAAAACCCGTAGGGCGTTCGAACGCCCGACGAACGTAAAGGCTTAAAACTGAATTTTCGTAAGAACGTTCGAACGCATCTTCAAACGCCACTCGAACGCAAGCCTTCTGCCTAAGAAAGTTCAAACACGTCTTAAACGCAACTCGAACGCAAACTCTCTGGAATCATTTTGTTCGAACGCATTTTCAAACGCTATACGAACGTGAACTCTCTAGAATTATTCTATTCGAACGCATTATAGAATGGTACACGAACGTGAACTCTCTGGAAACACTTCGTTCGAACGTGTTATCAAACGCAACACGAATGTACCCATACTGGACAGTCTCGTTCGAACGTAGATACGAACGTGACACTGACGAAATAGTCCTGGAATTGTTATAAACTGCAAATTAATATTAACTTAGAAAATCATATATTGTAACACATTAATCTTGGTAGTATAGATTTAAGTTATTATTAGGTTGTTCAATTATCACAAGCATACACATAGTGATAAATTTGAAATTGATTGTGCCTCGCATACTTGGGTGAGAATTTAAAGTATAATCATACACAAGAAATTCCATCCAATCTTGATTGACACTTACAAATATATCTACACATATCGTATATTGTCTGTGCTATTGAATAAGTGTAGTTCTGGTTTAGAATTGCTAAGAGATCCTTTTGAAAAAGTTTTTAAAGAATATTCTGTCAAATAGGCGATAAGAGCCTAAGTGGTCAGGGATTTAAGTGATTACTCCAGACCCCCCTCATCCTCTGGGAATATTCGTTTATTCATTTTTCTAAAAGAATCTTTAGTTGAAATTAATGGACTTGTGTTTATTGGAACCACCGTCCAATAGAAAAACAAGTGGGAACCTAGTATATCACTTTTCGTTGATCGTTGTGCAATTCAACTTTTATAGACTAATTGACCCCTGTTGATTTTTCCAGTTACAAATGGCTAGCGAAAACATCACAGTACCGGTCTCTCATGGAGAAAAGTCGAAGAAGTTTGGTATGGCAAATTTCAAACAGTGGCAGAGCAAAATGTTGTTCTACCTAGCAACTCTCTAGTTGGCCAATTTCCTCAAAGATCCTCCGGATCCTGTGGAGGGTGAATCGGAAATGGCCAAGGAACTGCGAGAACAGACATAGCTGTCTGGAGACTTCCTGTGCAATAACTACCTTTTTGGTGGTCTTGACAATACCATGTACAATGTGTACCAAGGCATGACTTCTGCGAAGATTCTCTGGGAATCTCTCAAGAAGAAGTACAAAACCGATGATGCTGGACAAAAGAAATTTGTCGTGAGTAGGTTCCTGGACTAAAAGATGGTAGATTCAAGGACAGTGATGTCTCAGTTGGGAGAACTGCAGTTGATCATTCATGAAATACTGGATGAGGGAATGAAACTCTGTGAGATGTTTCAAGTTGCCGCAATAATTGAAAAGTTGCCTCCATCATGGAAGGACTTCTGGAGCTATCTGAAACACAAAAAGAAGCACATGAGCCTTGAAGACCTCAGTGTTCGATTGAGAATCGAGGAGGACAACAAGATGTCTGAGAAGGCCAGCTACAAGACTATAGAGTCTAAGGCCAACATCATTGAGAGTGTAAAGGGTAGCAATAAGAGAAAGAACAGTGGAGCTGATTCTTCGAACAAGAAGTTCAAGGGGAAATGCTACAACTGTGGAAAGAGCGGTCATATGTCAAAGGACTGCAGAAACAATAAGTCTCGGGACAAGGGCAAGAAAAAGAAAAATGAGGCCCATGTCACTTAAGGTGAGCAGCTGACTGATGAGATCTCAGAGATGGAACTACCAGCAGTGGTAACCAAAGCCAACATAGTTGGGAATCCGAGAGAATGGTGGGTAGACACTAGGGCTACTCGTCATATCTGTGCAGATAGCAAGATGTTTTCCTTGTATCAGAAGGTCGATGGTGGCGATCATCTGACAATGGGAAACTCATCTACCTCTCAGGTGGTTGGACAAGGCACATTGGTTCTAAAGATGACATCCGGAAAGGAGCTAAAATTAAGAATGTACTGCATGTTCCAGATATTCGGAAAAACCTAGTCTCGGGATCTCTCCTTAGTAAGGCTGGTTTTAAGCTTGTATTTGTTTCTGATAAGCTTGTAATGACAAAGAATGATATGTATGTAGGAAAAGGTTACCTAACTGAGGGACTTTTCAAACTAAATGTAATGACTGTCAATCATGCTATTAATAAAGCTAGTACTTCTGCTTATATTATTAAGTCACAAAATGTATGGCATGGGAGGTTATGACATGTTAATTATGATACCATGTGTAAATTAATTAACATGGACCTTATACCTAAATTACAATTGATAGCCAACATAAGTGTGAGGCATGCTGTAGGACACAGAAACTGGGCGACGCATGTTGTTCCAGGCTCGCGGCCCGGTTGGGAGTATGGAGTAGCCCACGGGGGACTAAATCGGAGAATAAAGGAGTCGCCACTCGGTGTGAACCGGGAAATGATTTAAGGCCGCACTCACCCCTCGCAAGGGAAGACATCAAACCGTTGGGTTCGGAATGGTCCCTTACTTATGTCGTTTGTAATGAATGGATTTGTGCAATATTAACCAAGTCTACTCAACATACATATTGGTCAAAGTAGTCTAAATTCTTATAAAGCCAAAATCTAGGTTTGCATGCTTCAAAAGTAAACTTTCATAACGACAAACATTCGGCATCACACATCAAACATGTTACATAAATAGTAATCTAAACATGCCATAACATAAATTCCTAATACGAAAGGTAAATAACTAAGTCATGCTAAAAGTAAAACAACATTCTAATGGCCTAATTATGCTCAATACAAGTTGGTGAAATGAAATACATGAATCCTTCAAGTGGTACGGGGCATTTTATCCCGAGTGCAAACCATAATACCGTCCATTCGGATTCGGCTATGGAATTTATGTCCGAGTTTCCATCCAATATACCACAAGAAAGAACACATATTCCATTCATCTGAAATCACATCATATACTAAGTCATAGTTCTCATGCGAGGAAAAAGTAAGTTACATGTTTTTCTAATTTACCAATTTACACAACTTAAATTAGATAACATGCTAATTAATTATTCATGCTAGATACCATAAAACACATTTTCTAAATCATTATTTCATGTGAACAAATTCTAACAACATGCTAATCTAATTATTCATGCTAAACATTATAAAACACATCTCATAAATCATTATTTCATGTGAATAAATTCCATAATATAACCCTCAGGTCTAACCATTTGTGTCATTTTTCGGAGGTGCGTTATACGGCCACCGGAGAGGCTAAGACACCGTGATCTCACCGGTTCGCTATTTTGACATTTTTGCTCGTTGTTTCGCTATTTTTTCTACCGTTTCCACTTCATTTCGCTGTGATTCAGGTCACCACACTTTGCTCACTGGTTTGCACTGAATTAAGGGCTGTTTTGGTGATGGTTTGTGCGTGAATATGGAGGGATAAACTGGGCAGAATGTGTGCTGGTTCCAGGGGCTAAATATGGTCAGTTTTTACGTGAATATTGGAGCTGAATGAGGGCTGTTTTGAATGTGTTTGACAGGCAGTAAGGGGCGTGACTTTCAGGTCAATAATAAGGCAATTAGAGGCGCTGAATTGAGCAGAATAGGGATGGTCTTGGCGTGAGTTATAAGGCTGAAATGGGAGACAATGTGCGTTGATGATGAAGGCCTAAATGGAAATAGTATGGATGAAGGGCTTTGGCGTGAACAATGGGGACTAGGAGGGCTGAGTTGGATGCTTTAGCGTGAACAATGGCAGTGAAAGATGGCTTTGTATGCACTGATTGGAGGCAGTGAGTTGCTTGAAAGGTAGGCAGTGAGTTGCTTGAAGTGTAGGCAGTGAGGATGTTGAGCTGATTGGAGGCAATGAAAGGAGGCTTGGGCGTGACTTCTAGGGGGAATAAGGGGGGGCTGTTTTGATCTCCAAAATGCTTAAGTGTTTGGTTAATGTCTGCTAGGTGTTTCAAGGCAGAAAATGAGAGTTTATATAGGCAAATAAAGTGATTATTAATTAGGTAGGCCAAGGGTAATTAATTTGATACATTGGCTTTGTTGAAAAATGGAGGAAATGTTGATGATAATTGTGATTCTTTGTTGAAAATACATGAAAGGTGATGGAAAATGAAGAAAATGAGATAGGATGGTGATGGGCGTGGGGTGTGATGGCTTAAATGGTGTGGGGTTGATCAATTAATAGCTTCGAAAATTGGTGTCAAGGTAAAAATGAAGTCAAAGGTGTAAAACAAGTTTGGTAAAAGGGTGAATCTTGTTTGAATAGTGCATGGAGGGGTGAATTTGATGGCATGGGCGTGGGCTTCTTGGTTGGTGGGCTTGGTGTTTGATTTGTTTTGGTTTCATGGGCTTTGGATGTGGGTTTCGGTGTTCAGGTGGGCTTAGAGTGGTTTACGGGGATTTTGGGCCAAAGATATACCTCGAAAGAAGATTCAACATGCGAACTCCGAGCGAACACAACGAATTAAAACCAATGATATGTCAATCCTTAACTTCTCATTTCCGACGACCGTTTTCCTCGACTTCCATGACTTAAGGGTAGTGCCTCCTTACGAGACTCATCATCGGGCTTGGTATGCAATGCATTTTTACTTACCTGGCTCGCCAGCTGCCGCATGGTTTGCCTGTTGTGTTGAATTTGTGGTGCTAGGCCCTATACCTAGGGCGTCGCAGTTACGTCTCCATACTTAGAGTGCCGCAGTGACGTCTTCATACCTAGAGAGCCACAGATGTCTGGATGCTAACCCCGTACCTAGGGTGTCGCAGTGACACCTCCGTACCTAGAGTGCCATAAAGTTTGGATACTAACCCCGTACCTAGGGTGTCGCGGTTGCGTCTCTGTACCTAGAGTGCCGATGTGACGTCTCCATACCTAGAGAGCCACAGAGTCTGGATGCTAACCCCGTACCTAGGGTGTCGTAGTGACGCCTCTGTACCTAGAGTGCCACAAATTTAATCTGATTGTGCCGTACATGGCGTGCTAAACCTCATACCCAAGGTGTCGCTGAAATGTCTCCATACCCGGAGTGCCGTACCTGGTAAAACTGATCTGATATCTCCATACCCGGAGTGCTGTACCTGGCTGAATTGATCTGATATCTCCATACCTGGAGTACTGAACCTGGCTGAACTGATCTGATATCTCCATACCCGGAGTACCGTACTTGGCTGAACTGATCTAATGTCTCCATACTCGGAGTGCCGTACCTGGCTGAACTGATATGATATCTCCATACCCGGAGTGCCGTACCTGGCAAGCTAATCTGATGTCTTCATACCCGGAGTGCCGAACCTGGCAAGCTAAACCTCATACCCAAGGTGTCGCTGAAATATCTCCATACCCGGAGTGTCGTACCTGGCAAAACTGATCTGATATCTCTATACACGGAGTGCCGTACCTAGCAAGCTAATCTGATGTCTACATACCCGGAGTGCCATACCTGGCTGAACTGATCTGATATCTCCATACCCGGAGTGCCGTACCTGGCTGAACTGATCTGATATCTCCATATATGTAGTGCTGTACCTGGCTAAACTGATCTGATATCTCCATACCCAGAGTGTCGTACCTGGCTGAACTGATCTAATGTCTCCATACCCGGCAAGACTGATACTGATGTGGGCCTCGCCCCCAGAATGCCATACCCGGCAAAGACTGATAATGATGTGGGCCTCGCCCCCAGAGTGCCATACCCGGCAAAGACTGATAGTGATGTGGGCCTCAACCCGCAGAGTTCCATACCCGGCAAAGACTGACAGTGATGTGGGCCTCAACCCGCAGAGTGTCATACCTGGCAAAGACTGACAATGATGTGGGCCTCGCCCTCAGAGTGCCATACCCGGCAAAGACTGATAATGATGTGGGCCTCGCCCCTAGAGTGCCATACCTGGCAAAGACTGATAATGATGTGGGTCTCGCCCCCGGAGTGCCGTACCCGGAAAAGACTGATAGTGATATAGGGCTCAACCCGCAGAGTGCCATACCCGGCAAAGACTGATAGTGATGTAAATGATTTATTTCAACATACTATATTACTCTACTCGAGATAATCTTAATAGCTAAACATATTTTCGTCCTCAACGAATGCTTTGTGTCAAAACCAGAGAACCTTTAAAATACTTGATACACTCAACTCTGATCGTCTGAATAAGTGATATGAACTAGACTCCTAGTGTGTGTGTGCTACGGCTCTTTCGCATCTTGTTCCTTAAGTGGGCCAACTCGATGATTTTGCTTTGGAGAGTCGAACCAGTGGGTCTAACCAACCTGAAATCTGCAAAAACAAAACACAAAACAAGGGATGCAAGTTACGTGTATGCATGTATGCATGGATGAATTTCTTATCCCGTTGGGTTAGGTCTGCCGCCAATTCTGTTGGTGGCTGCTCGGTCTTCCCTTCCTTAAGCAAAGTACTGTTTCAATTTGTCTACGTTGATCGGCTCGATGAACTCATTCCCTTCTAAATCTGACAGTCTCACTGCCCTATTTCCTATTACCTTCTAAATGGTTATCCTATCTTTTCTGCTTGCTTCTTCCAAGGATTCTCCGTGTTCCAAGTATTGCTGTATATCATAGTACCACTTATTGAGGTAGTAGACTGCATGCTCCACCCCCGTCTCATCCGCTTGTACCATCATCGCCCCCAGCACTTCGGGTTCAATTGACAAATATAGTACCAATGGTTTTCCCAGTCTTGGAGGTTTCAAGATATGAGGTTTCACCAAATATTCACTGATCTTGTCGAAGGCTCCCTGGCATTGCTCATTTTATTTCACTGGCTTGTCTTCCTCAACTTGGCGATGAACCGACTGATGTATTGAATTTTCCCAAGGAATACTCTAACTTCTTTTTCTTAACCCAACGGATATCTATGATGGCTTTTAAGACACAAAAGGTTAACATGATGCTTGTATGCATGAGATGCGTGGAATGTATGAGATATATAAGTCGGCCCATTATCATTTTAAAGTATTCAATCATAATATCGTTGGGTGCAAACTTGTCCCAGTTGAAAAGGCCCAACAAGTTTATACTTTTGCGATAACATGGCTGAACAACTTCAAATAATAAGCGGCCCAAACACAAAACGGCCTATCATCATTTTAGAAGCTTTTGGCTTAATTGTCAAAGGACGCGAACTTGTCCCAGTTTAAATGGCCCAACAAGTTCATATCTCTTGACAAGAGGTCCAACAAAATCCAAATGAGGATGATCCCAAACACAAACATAAAGAAATAACTTTTGTTGGTCATACAACTAAGGTTCAGATGTAGGTTTCAGGAGTGTAAACAAAAGCTCTCGCTGACGAAGGATTGCCCACAACTAGGACTCCCCACTCAAGGGTTCGAACGACCAAGTGAACGCACCTTTTTTATACCTTACGGTACGTGCCAACGAGTTATGGTATGTGACTAACTGTCAAATGGATTTCATATTGTAGATTCCTCAGAGGGAGGGTGGAGCGAACTCTCTTAAATACCTAAGCCTCTTAGGCTCTTATCGCCTTGGTGACAGGAATAAACAACAAGTCCTCCAAATTAGTCTATCACAATGAGCTACGGGTAATGATTATCTAGGTGTCTTCACAGCTTTTCCTTATAGAAAGGTAGTGAGTGAACCTTTGATTAAACTCCTTAATCCTACAGTAGTCATGGTTAATTAAACCACAAATCCAAACATTACAAGACATTATTTCGGGGTCGATTCTCTATCCCCAGTGGAGTCGCCAGACTGTAGGACATAGAAACTGGGCGACGCATGATGTTCCGGGCTCGCGGCCCGGTTGGGAGTACGGATTAGCCCACGGGGGACTAAACCAGAGAATAAATGAGTCGCCACCCGGTGTGAACCGGGAAATGATTTAAGACCGCACTCACCCCTCGCAAGGGAAGACCTCAAACCGTTGGGTTCGGAATTGTCCCTTACTTATGTCGTTTGTAATGAATGGATTTGTGCAATATTAACCAAGTCTACTCAACATACATATTGTTCAAAGTAGTCTAAATTCTTATAAAGCCAAAATCTAGGTTTGCATGCTTCAAAAGTAAACTTTCATAACGACAAACATTCGGCATCACACATCAAACATGTTACATAAATAGTAATCTAAACATGCCATAACTTAAATTCCTAATACGAAAGGTAAATAACTAAGTCATGCTAAAAGTAAAACAACATTCTAATGGCCTAATCATGCTCAAATACAAGTTGGTGAAATGAAATACATGAATCCTTCAAGTGGTACGGGGCATTGTATCCCGAGTGCAAACCATAATACCGTCCATTCAGATTCGGCTATGGAATTTATGTCCGGGTTTCCATCCAATATACCATAAGAAATAACACATATTCATTCACCCAAAATCACATCATATACTAAGTCATAGTTCTCATGCGAGGAAAAGAAAGTTACATGCTTTTCTAAGTTACCAATTTACACAACTTAAATTAGATAACATGCTAATTAATTATTCATGCTAGATACCATAAAACACATTTTCTAAATCATTATTTCATGTGAACAAATTCCAACAACATGCTAATCTAATTATTCATGCTAAACATTATAAAACACATTTCCTAAATCATTATTTCATGTGAATAAATTCCATAATATAAACCCTCAGATCTAACCTTTTGTGTCGTTTTTCGGAGGTGCGTTATACGGCCACCGAAGAGGCTAAGACACCGTGATCTCACCGGTTCGCTATTTTGACGTTTTTACTCGTTGTTTCGCTGTTTTGTCCGTCGTTTCCACTTCGTTTCGCTGCGATTCAGGTCACCACACTTTGCTCACTTGTTTGTAGTGAATTAAGGGCTGTTTTGGTGATGGTTTGGGCGTGAATATGGAGGGATAAACTGGGTAGAATGTGTGATGGTTCCATGGGCTAAATATGGTCAGTTTTTGCGTGAATATTAGAGCTGAATGAGGGATGTTTTGGATGTGTTTGAGAGGCAGTAAGAGGCGTGACTTTCAGGTCAATAATAAGGCAATTAGAGGCGCTGAACTGAGCAGAATAGGGATGGTCTTGGCGTGAGTTATAAGGCTGAAATGGGAGACAATGTGCGTTGATGATGAAGGGCTAAATGGAAATAGTATGGATAAAGGGCTTTGGCGTGAACAATGGGGACTAGGAGGGCTGACTTGGATGCTTTGGCGTGAACAATGGCAGTGAAAGATGGCTTTGTATGCACTGATTGGAGGCAGTGAGTTGCTTGAAAGGTTGGCAGTGAGTTGCTTGAAGTGTAGGCAGTGAGGATGTTGCGCTGATTATAGGCAGTGAAAGGAGGCTTGGGCGTGACTTCTCGGGGGAATAAGGGGGGCTGTTTTGATCTCCAAAATGCTTAAGTGTTTGGTTAATGTCTGCTAGGTGTTTCAAGGCAGAAAATGAGAGTTTATATAGGCAAATAAAGTGAGTATTAATTAGGTAGGCCAAGGGTAATTAATTTGATACATTGGCTTTGTTGAAAAATGGAGGAAAGGTTGATGATAATTGTGATTCTTTGTTGAAAATACATGAAAGGTGATGGAAAATGAAGAAAATGAGATAGGATGGTGATGGGCGTGGGGTGTGATGGCTTAAATGGTGTGGGGTTGATCAATTAATAGCTTGGAAAATTGGTGTCAAGGTAAAAATGAAGTCAAAGGTGTAAATCAAGTTTGGTAAAAGGGTGAATCTTGTTTGAATAGTGCATGGAGGGGTGAATTTGATGGCATGGGCGTGGGCTTCTTGGTTGGTGGGCTTGGTGTTTGATTTGTTTTGGTTTCATGGGCTTTGGATGTGGGTTTAGGTGTTCAGGTGGGCTTAGAGTGGTTTGCGGGGATTTCGGGCCAAAGATATACCTCGAAAAGAAGATTCAACAAGCGAACTCCGAGCGAACACAACAAATTAAAACCAATGATATGTCAATCCTTAACTTCTCCTTTCCGACGACCGTTTTCCGCGACTTCCACGACTTAACGGTAGTGCCTCCTTACGAGACTCATCATCGGGCTTGGTATGTAAAAATGCAATGCCTACACATACGTTGAAGCAAAAAAGCATAGAACATCATTTCATTCTGTTGAACGCATTTCTGAACCTTTAGAACTTGTACACACTGATGTGTGTGACATGAATTTTGTGCAAACAAGAGGCGGTAAAAAGTACTTTGTCACTTTTATCGATGACAGCATAAGATTCTGCTTTGTATACTTGCTGAGGAGCAAAGCTGAAGCTATTGAGAGCTTTGTACACTATAAGAACGAAGTTGAAAATCAACTTGGCAAGAAAATCAAAAGAATCAGGAGTGATAGAGGTGGTGAATACGTTTCACCATTCGGTGAATATTGTTTTGTGCACGGAATTATTCACGAAACCACTGCTCCTTATTCTCCTCAACAGAACGGAATTGCGGAGCGTAAAAATCGAACGTTGAAGGAAATGATGAACGCCATGTTGACGAGTTCGGGTTTACCCCAAAACTTGTAGAGGGAAGCCTTGCTTTCCGCGAACTATGTTCTATACAAGCTTCCTCACAGAAGATTGGACAAGACACCATATGAGTTATGGAAAGGTTTAGTACCTTCCTACAAATGCCAAAAAGTGTGGGGGTGTCTTGCCAAAGTAATGGTTCCTAAACCTAAGAATGTTAGAATAGGACCCCAAAACTATTGATTGTATATTCATAGGATATGCTCGCAACAGTAGTGCGTATCGATTCTTGGTACACAAGTCTGAGATTCCTGACATCAATCCGAATATGATAATTGAGTCAAGGAATACGACATTTTTTGAAGAGACGTTTCCTTGTAAGGAAAGACAAAGAACAGAGTCTCTAAAAAGAACGGTTGATACTATCAATGATAGTGATCAGGTTGACCAAGAATCAGATCAACGTGTAAATGGTGAGACAATCGAGCCCAGACGTAGCAAAATAGCTAGAAAGTCTAAGTTGTTTGGTCCCAATTTTCTGACATACTTGTTAGAAAATGAGCCTCAAAGCTATAAAGAAGCTATGTCTTCTCCGGAGGCACCTCTTTGGAAAAAGGCTATTAATAGTGAGATTGATTCAATCCTACAGAACCATACTTGGGAGTTGGTAGATCTTCCACCATGTTGTAAGCCGCTGGGCTACAAATGGATATTCAAAAGGAAGATGAAAACGGATGGATCAATAGATAAGTACAAGGCAAGACTTGTCATAAAAGGTTATAGACAAAATGAAGGTCTTGATTACTTTGACACATATTCACCAGTGACTTTTATCACATCGATAAGAATGTTCATAGCCATAGCAGCTATATTTGGTCTTGAAATACATCAAATGGATGTAAAGACATCATTCTTGAATGGTGAATTGGATGAAGAGATTTACATGGAACAACCAGAAGGGTTTAGTGTTCCTGGACAAGAACAGAAGGTGTGCAAACTTGTAAAATACTTGTACGGATTAAAACAAACACCTAAACAATGGCATGAGAAATTTGACAAAGAGATGTTGTCAAGTGGGTTCAAAACCAATGAGTGTGATAAGTGTGTGTACACCAAATCAACTCAAAAATGATATGTCATTGTGTGTGTCTATGTAGACGATATGCTGATAATTGGTAGTAATCATGAAATGATTCAGTCTACCAAAAACATGTTATCCAGCAAAATTGATATGAAAGATATGGGAATAGCTGATGTGATCCTAGGAATTAAGATTTCTAGGACATCAGGCGGATATATATTATCTCAGACTCATTATATTGAGAAGATACTTGATAAATATATCAAAGGGGATCTAAATGTGGCTAGAACCCCTGTAGACCTAACTCTTCATCTATCGAAGAATACTGGTTCAAGCATATCGTAATTAGAGTATTCGAGAATCATCAGAAGTCTGATGTATCTCACGAATTGCAAACGACCTGATATCGCTCAAGCTGTGAACCGGCTTAGCAGATATACGAGCAATCCAGGACATAACCACTGGAAAGCCATAGTAAGAGTTTTGAGGTATCTGAGAGAAACATCAAACTATGGGCTACATTACGAGAGATATACTGCTGTACTAGAGGGATACAGCGATGCTAACTGGATATCTGATACGGTGGATTCCAAATCTACGAGTGGATTTGTTTTCACACTTGGTAATACAATCGTGTCATGGAAATCCTCGAGGCAAACATGTCTTGCCCGGTCTACTATGGAATCAGAGTTCATAGCGTTAGACAAAACAGCGGAAGAAGCAGAATGGCTTAGAAGCTTCCTTGAGGATATTCCTAGTTGGCCCAAACCGGTGCCAGCGATTAGCATACAATGTGATAGCCAATCAGATATTGGGAGAGCCCAAAATACAATGTATAATGGTAAGTCTCGACACATATGTCGAAGACATAATACCATACGTCAACTGCTCTCAAGTGGCATAATAACGATCGATTATGTTAAGACGAAGGAAAACCTAGCGGATCCACTAACTAAAGGTTTACCTCGAGAGCAAGTTGAGAAGTCATCGAGAGGAATGGGCTTGAACCCTATAATCTAAGAATTGTCACTGTGGAAACCCAACCTAGCTGACTGGAGATCCCAAGATCTAGGTTCAAAAGGGACAACAGAAACTTTGTGCAATTCAAAACAAGCACTGAAGAGTTTTGTACTCTTTTCCATTCCGATAATGACGCTGAGTGCTGTCTGTCATTGGTTAGGATAAGCTAAGGCTTTTAATGATCACTATATTAGGAGATGAGTCCTATTGGGGGTAAAGACAGATTATCTCTTAATAGTAGATCACCTATTTCAAGTAAGAAGTGAGGCCGCTTCCATGGGAACTTTGAAAGGCGGGTTACCCTAAAGTATTTGATGAATCCAGGACCGTTGTTCAGGGACAAAATGAACACAACCGTAGAACGGGAAAATGGTCGAATTAAAGCTGTGTGTTGGCAATTATCTTGGTTTACACTAACGGCAGAACAGTTCAAGATTATGGGTCACTGGTTTGCCAAGTAAATCTAATTGTCATTCACTAGGAAAGGTTCAAGGCGAAAGCTACCTATTTCGATGCAGCTTTAGTTCATGGTAACTCTCTCAAGTGTCGACATGAATATTAGAAGAATTGTGGGGGATTGTTGGAAATTCTTGCAATATTCATTAAAGGATGAGTGTTTGTGTCTTTTTGACACTAGGGGTGCAAGGGAAGGTTGCAATCCTTAGGAGGGTTGCATCCCACCCCAAGGGGTGACCTTTTGGCACCCCTCCATGCCTTATAAAAGAGGCAATCATATCCAAAAAAGACATAGAACAAAAATTTGTTTTGAGTCTTCTGGTTTTGAGAGAGAATTCCTCATATTTTCCTAGTTCATATACTTGTCAAGAAGTGCTCATTGGACAAGAAGAAACCAAGTTATCCTGGGAGAACATTGGTCAATTGTGAATCCGTAAAGCACCTGTGACGGGGCCAATAGGTTCTTAAAGACAGACAGAGATTTCGACTTGGATTCGTCATTGCATATTACAGGTTTTTTAATCTACAGTTTTATGTTTTAGGTTTTAGGATTTTTTGGCATTTTCTAGTTTGATTTGTTAATAACATGTTGTTTTGATGTTTAAATGACACTTATCGTTTTACATAAAATTCCTGCAAAAATTTTGCCCTTTAAGCAACCGATTCTCTTCCCACCTGCCACCTACCACCAACCTCACCATACCCGCAGCACTTTCTCCGTCATCTTTAAAATTTACTCCAAAGTCTAAAAAAGGGAGAGAAAAAAAATTACATTTGGGTCTCTAAGTTTCTATAACTATTTTAAATAAAGGCATATTTTTTTATTTATATCATATAGGTTGGTGTGTTCACTCGTGGGATCGGGGAAATGAAAGTGATTGTATAAGTTTATTTGTATTTGTTTTTTAATGTGTTTACTTAAATTGAATGAAGAATGAAGAATGAGAATGAAATATAGGGGAGCCACGTGAAAATGGGAATGGGAATTAAAGTCTCATTTCCACCTCTTCATGGAATAAAAATCTCATTCTCAAATTATAAGGGGAAATGTCAATTGTATCTAACCCTAAAAAATTATTAATTTATTAATAAATTAATATTAAATTAAAATGCAATTAATTCATAGATCAATGATTAATAATAATAATAATTATTAAGTAATTAATAATAAATAAAAAAATTAGTAACTAATTTCTGGCGATTAATAAAATAATAATTAATAACTAATGAATTAATTTATAATTTTAACTGATAATATTTTTGTAAGTTATTAATAATTCATTCATATTAATAGATAAAATAAACACATTAATATGAATACTATTTAATTTTGATTATGATTCATACGGTTACATAAATAACTTATTCTGATTTGATTCATCATTTCAATTTTAGTTCATTATGATTCTATATTATCCGATTATATCTTATTTCGATTACGAGTACATTAAAAAATGACTGAAATACCTTTGAGTTCTGAGTTATTATCATTGGTCTTCATTTGAATTAATTTAATATTTGAATAGATGTAAATGTGAATATGTGATCATGATTGAAATTTTTTTAATATATGCATGAATTTGTGTTATGTTCTTTCGCTTGTTGAACAATTTTTCTTTTTTCAACACCAATAAGTTTAGATTTGCGTCCTTATAAACTTTAATTACTAAAGAAGTAATAAAATATTTTTAAAAATAAAATAATATTTCGTCACATTTATATAAATAATATTTGTTTAACTCTTGGGAAGTTTATTAAGTAGGACATAATTTTATATAAAAATAAAATATTTGGTACAAATACTTTCCAGAAAAGAATTTAGCAAAAAGTCAAAAAAAATAGTTTATTAAGCTAAAATATCTATTTTTTTCAAATTAAGTTACATAAAAATAAACCACATTAATTTTCTAAATTAGTTAATTTAATTACATCAAGGGTTATTTGATATAACTTTTTAAATAAAGTATCTTTAAATTGATATTATATTGGTTGTGCAACTAATCTCACAGACAATAAAATGAAACAAAATGCATAGATATGCAAAGAATTCTTTACTATAACTTGATAAATAAAAAGTCGATCTCTTGCTTTAGGGTTT
Source organism: Zanthoxylum bungeanum (assembly GCA_019454045.1). NCBI lineage: Eukaryota > Viridiplantae > Streptophyta > Magnoliopsida > Sapindales > Rutaceae > Zanthoxylum > Zanthoxylum bungeanum. The sequence goes on along the minus strand of SKCR01030656.1, from coordinate 42,446 downwards.
TTGCATTATTTATAATATCTCATTATAAGAAAAATAAACTGACAGCGGTTACATTCTATTCACATTTCCCATTAATTGGCCCACTCCCTAGAATATTGGAACTTCCATATTTTAGATGATTATCCAACTTAAAGAAATGAAAAGTAATTAATTGGTTGTCTCATTCTTTGTTCAGCAGATTCGTGTCATTAATGAGTTGATATCTCGGGCTCAATCTTCGCACGATCTTTTCATGCCTTTGTTGGAACCAAGACTAAGATGGAACTCCTATTGGGTATCTCCGAATTTGGACTCTGATGGAGGTTCTGACTTGAGATTGAAATGACAGATTTTGCATTCATACTCTGATAGTAGGTTCTGCCCTTAGACTATGATGATAGGTTCTATACCAGACTCTGATGACAGGCTCTGTTGTCAGGCCCTGACGAGGGATCTAGATCCCCTTTGGAATGTGTTTGGCCATGTGTCATGTGTCTGATTTTTCCCCAATAGTTTTCCCTTTTGTTCCCATCATTTTGGATAAATTATGAGAACAAAAAAATTTGAAGTTGTGCCTCTAGTTGGGTTCTTAGGTGATATGAGTTTCATCCTCATCTCATTGGGAACTCAACGGTCTCATCCCTTAAATACCGATTTGACAGTCTTTGTCAACTTAATTGTTTCAAAATTTCAAAACTTGAACCCTTATGCTCCCTCCTATTGTGAAACCCTTTTTTTCTAAACACTCTCTCTTCCAAATCCAAGCTCTTCAACTCTCATATCACTATGGCCTCTTCAGTTTCTTCTGAAGACAAGAGTAAACGTTTGATGATACTGATGTTCCTTAGGACATCTACTTACAGCCCATCTCTGAGAGTGCATCTCTCTGGGAGACCAACCTCGCCGTTATCCCTCGTGGTGGCATTGTTCTGGGGGAGTATCATCTCGGGATCCTTCGGTTCTCCCATCACCCCCTACTTTATTATATATGTGTGCTTTGTAACCCACATCTGATGCAGTTAACCCTAATGGCCTTAGATGCATCGTAGGTTTTATTATCTTCTCCTTAGTTAACGAATCACGTCTCATGATTCGCGACTTCTTCTATATCTTCTCCCTAACCAAGGCGGGGTTCACCAATGGCGTGGATAAATACACTTTTGCGCCTCAAAAGTCAACCATCATATTCACGGGGCTGCCTAACTGAAACAAATATTGGTTTTTCCAAGGGTCTGTTAATGTTGACGGGAAACTGGCAGACTACCATCGTCGACCATGCCATCTTTCCTCTGTGACTGTCAATGAACCAGGGTATTTTTCCAGTTAATGTTTTTGAATATAAAGTGTTAGAGAGTAATGACCCATAGCGTCACTATTTTGTAAATGATATTGTATTATTGTACAAAATTAACTATGTAGTAATGAAATTGCCTTTTACCGTTTTGTAATTTATTTACTTTGATATATAAATGGTAAAAGTCCCTATGATTAGTTCCGGATTGTGATGATATGAGACGGTATCAATCCATAAAGGTTTAATCATTAAATATCCCTAGTCGTAGTATTATCGAGATTGGACATCGATAATGCGGAATAGACTAGTACTGACACTTGTGCATGTTGTGAGGGCACAACGGCATAGTTCTCATATATTTAAGTATTGGATACTTATGCAAGTGCGGTAGGAGGTTGTGTTTTACCGATGGTACGGAAAACAGCTTCGCTCTGGATAGACCCCCCGGAGTCCCATTGGTAGTATGTCTGCGTGTCTATGGGAGTCCGCTTCAGGGTAGGTGCATATGATCTTAACCTGAGACTGTACTTGCATCGCTAGTACTTACGACAATCGGTAAACTTTAGTTTTGGTGGTCCAGGGCTTTAACGGGTTCTGTGTACACCTCTTATGGGTTTATCGAGAATCGTAGTGTATTGGGTGTGATGTCAAGATGGAAGTATCACTTCACTTCATATGGGAGATGATGATCGCGAGGGATACAGAACTAGTACTCTATAATGGTTGCAACCATCGGGATAATATGACTAGGTCAGGATTATCCGATTCAAAGAGACTGGTTGCTTGATGTCCGATATGTGTATCGTACGGGGCAGACACATCTCCAGCCCCAGGCCTTACATGTGATCATCCGATACTGGTTCGATATACACTATACTACGGTATATACTACGCTGTTATAGATCTTATATTCCAATAAGAATATTTCTAGAGAATTGGGTAGACATGGCGTTTTGCTAGAGGCTAACCTTGTCTTGTAAATCGGTAAAAACGTAGTACTTGGTACGTACGTGTTCGGATAGTTCGACAACCGGATTTACTGCCAACATATCTAGACTCTTGGGTCGCTTCCCGAAGATTCACCAATGACGTATGATTCAAACTCGATTAATCTTGGAATAATTACGGAGAGACTTTATCTTGGATAAAGTACTATATAAAGAGAGAGAACGATTAATTTGGAATTAATCGTAAAATTATTATATTCGATATAATAATCGAAATTCGATTTCGACGCGAAATTAAAATTAGATTTTAATTCGGGCAAACGAGTTAATTTAGAATTAATTCGTTAGCGACGTAAATAATAATTTCGCTAGGCGCAATTATTTATTTAAATTCGATTTAATTAACGTCGCGACGTAAGTTCGGTATTTCGGAAATATCGAACCCGAACGCGTGAGTGCACGTGGGCCCACTTTCATTTGGAAATGTGTGGGGCCCACATGACACATGTCATTATATGCATTATTTAATTGTTGATGCATTGCATGGAGATAGTGTACAATGCACTCAAGGGTTTTGCATGGAAATTGAGTGTTTGACACTCTAAGCCATTGCATGATTTGTGTCATAAGTTTATTATTAATTAATAAATATTATGGCATAAATATAAATTGATTTTTGTAACAAAAATCAGATCTCTCCTCTCTCTCACATTGCCGAAAACTTCACTGCAGTTTTGGCTCTCCACTTTTCTGTTTTTGTTGCAAAACTTGAAGAATTTGTGCATGTTTGGAACATAAACACATCTTTGGCTAGCACCATCAAGGGATCATACAAAGGTGTTACGGGAAACTCATCTTAGAGCTTGGAAGGATCAAAAATTGCTTGGAGCTCTCTCTTTTCTGTTTGGCCGAAACCCTCACTGCACAAAGGAGAATTTTTGTTTCATCAACGCATCCGCATTCCGATCTTTGTGAGTATGATTCCGCCATACTTCAATATTGTTCATTCATTTATATGTTTTGCTTGTTCTTTTGATCTTGGGACATGGATTAGATTTTCCAACAATGGTATCATTGAGCTTAAAGAGCATGCAAATATATTAGGGTAATATTTGGGCAAAATTGATTGAAGCATGATTTGATGATTTTGATTGATTAAGTATGCTTAAATGTATGTTACATTATGTTATACATTATCAATTTCATGAAAAATAAATTGGATTAATTTTTCCCCTCTTGGAGAGGCTTGGCCGAATACTACCTAGACCATGGAGATGATGATTTGTTGTTTATAAGATAATTGGATGACTTTAAACGAACATAAAATGACGATTTGTGATTCGATTGGATTGAAAACGAAATCGGTAATTTTTCATCACCTTGGCCGAATGCATGGAAGAAGATTAGGGACTTGATTTTTTGATTAAATAATGTTGGACATATATTTAAGATAAAAATATGATTAATGGATTAATTTGATATTTTGGGAATATTGATTTAAAGGATTAATCATGATAATACACTTTAATTAATTAAGTTATAAAATTTGGAATTTTAAAATTTGGTTAATTGGGCTTAATTTTGAATTGGGCCTAAAACTATTATATTTGGACATAATGGGCTTGGTTGGGCCAGTAGATTTGGACCATTTGGATTGGATCCAAATGGGCCTAAATCACACCATTTAAGTCCAAATGTAATAAATGGGCTTTTATGTTTAATTGGGCCTTATGGGCTTGATATTGATTTTATGGCAAATGAGGGTGATTCCTTATTGGGCTTGGAAATTGGGTTTGACCCACATTGACCAAGGCCCAAGCCTAATGAAATCAATAGAAAGCCCATCGGACTTTAATTAAACGAACATTAGATGTTAGTTGGGCTTTGAGACCCAATAGTACTAGATTTGGAATCTAAGTTATAAAAGCACAATAAAAGTGTAAATATTTAATTTAGAATTAAATAAAAGGATTAGTATTGAATACGACTTAAATTGGATTTAACGAGTAGTTCGATATAATTCGTGAATTCATACTATAAGTATTTATTCTCAAAACGAGTTGGACTCGCGCAAATGCAAACAATTGTTTGAACATTGTATTGTCACCTAATTAAAGACTAATTAAATGGATTTGATTGGTTGTATAACATGCCTTGAATGAATGAATGTGGATGTGTTGTATGAATAGTGTATATCGGATGGATATTAGAAGGGAAGGGTAATTTTAGAAATTATTGTAAATTTGGAATTTATAAATTGGACCTGCGTGTCCAGCCTTATCTCTTTATCTCTTTGTATATCTTCTCACCTAATTCCCCTCAATGTAAATGAGGTTTCTCTTATTGTATTATGTAATTGGGTAGAAGTAGAATAGTGCTAGCGGGGAGAGGAAAGGGAGTGATTTGTTTCGGAACAAGTTGTTTATATATCCATCCGCATATCACTATTACTTTACTTTACGCGCTTTATGATGTTTTAGAAGCATGCTTAAGGGTGTATGATGATGAGACCTAACAAAGATAAATTAATTGGTTGCCAATTACGCGAAAAATCCCTCAAACAATATTAAGCGATTTTCCTTCCGTTGAATGATTCTTTCTCAAGATCCGAAATTGGCATTGGTTTGTTGGCCAAAGTCAAGACCTTTGTCAATTGAGGATGTGTTTGAATCATGAGAGAGTTTTGTTCCACATCGGTGTCCTGTCCAAGTTGTGATTTGTTGGCCAAAGTCAAGATCACTTCTTGTCCATCGACATTGATTACGAAACTTTCCTCGTCAATGGGTCCCGCTTAACTGGAATCATTAGGTTTGTTGTGCCAAAGCCAAGGCTTAGTTGATTCAGAGGAAATGGTTAGGAAAATGTATTGGATACATTGACATATGTATTAGATATATATGTTTCGGACTTGGATGTCCACCTACCGGATCTAGGAAATGGGATCCAATTGATCTTCGAGATCTACCTAGTTAAATATCATACAACTTGTTGGCCAAAGTCAAGGTTGTGTGTTATTTAACGGGATCCTAGCCCACTAGGAAATTGGATTTCCCGAGTACTCAACAGAGGGTTAGAGACTTGTAGAAAATAGTGGGAGGCTAGTATTGAATTTGCAATTTCATTCAGATACTTAGCTTTACGCGCTTACAAAATTTATTTCGTCAATATTTTAACAATTAGTTGGACTAATAAAATGTTATTTTTCTTGTAACAGTTTGACTGTACCCATATATCGTTAACTAGATAGTTGGACTATCGTAGTTAAGATGGCAAGCAAGGTAAATGTCCGAGACATCATCATGGGTGACAATGTCTTTAAGGGGACAAACTTCGCTGATTGGGAAATGAACCTAAGGATAGTCCTTGGGGCGGAGAGGATACTGTATACGATACAAAGACCTCTCGGGCCTAAGCCCACTGAGCCACTTGAGCTGGAGTTATGGAAAACTCACAGTGATGATTGTGACACGGCTCAGTCGATCATGCTTGCTTCAATGACTCAACACTTTCGCCGCCAGAATAGGGACTTGGATCCTTATAATATGATGGCAAGATTGCAAGATCTTCACCGCACTAATAAGCGGATGGCAAGGTACGAGTTGGTGAAGAAAATCTTTCGCCTCCCGTATGACTGATGGTAGTTCTGTTGAGGTCCATGGGACTCAAATTATAGCCGATCTTGATGAATTGGCTAATATGGGTATAGTCTTGGAGGCTGAGCTGGCTATAGATGTAATCTACAGTAACTACCCGATACTTGGAAACAGATTGTCATCAACTACAAATTGATGAATTCGGATGATACTCTTGGAGAGTTATTGTCGATTCTCAAGGAGTCAGAGAAAGAGCTTCTGAAAGGCAACAGCGCGAGGCGCACTTTGCATCAACATCTCAAACGCCGAAAGCTGGGCTCAAGGCAACTGGGGGTGTTAAGAAGAAAAAGCATAGAAACAAAGGCAAGGCCAAGTCAACAAAGGCTTCTGGGAAGCCAAGGGACAAGTCTCAAGATGTTTGCCTGAAATGCGGCAAGAAAGGTCACTGAAGCGTGACTGCCGCATGAACAAGGGACATAAGGAGGACATACAGGCGGGCAAGGCACCGGCCTCAGGTATGTTTGTTATTGAGATAAATATGACTACTTCTAGTCTTAATAAAAATTGGATTTTTGATTCTGGCTGTGGTTCTCATATTTGTACTGATGTGCAGGATCTGCATGATAGCAGGAGACTGGCTTCGGGGGAGGTAGATCTACGAGTTGGAAATGGAACTTCTGTTGCTGTTTTGGCCGTAGGCACTTTTGTTTTGGAACTGCCATCGGGGCATGTACTTGAACTAAATGACTGTTATTTTGTTCCTAGTTTAACTAAGAATATTATTTCTGTATCTTTGTTAACCCAGTATGGGTACACTTTTGTATTTAAAAACACCAGGTGTTATTTATATAAAAATGATGCAGAAATTTGCAGTGCCGATGCAAATAATGGTCTTTATATTTTGAATATAAACAAATCTCCAAAACGTAAAATAACAAACAAAAGGCTCAAAATGAGTAATCCAAAGGAAGAAACTTATATGTGGCATTGTCGTCTGGGACACATCAACAAGACTCGCATATCCACACTTTCGAAGAGTGGGTACTTGGACGGATTTGATCCAAATTCATATGACGTCTGCGAATCTTGTTTATTAGGCAAAATGCCTAAATCACCTTTTAGTGGTAAAGGTGAACGAGCCACTGAACTGTTAGCCCTCGTTCATAGTGACGTTTGTGGGCCCATGTCTAGCCAGGCTAGAGGTGGATACCGATACTTCGTAACCTTTACGGATGACACATCGCGTTATGGTTATGTGTATCTAATGATGCACAAGTCGGAAACTTTTGAGAAATTCAAAGAGTTTCGACACGAAGTTGAAAAACAAACAGGCAAGAGTATTAAAATTACGGTCGGACCGTGGTGGCGAATACTTAAGTAATGAGTTTCAAGATTACCTGAAAGAATATGGTATTCTTTCACAATGGACTCCTCCTGGAACACCACAATTAAATGGTGTGTCTGAACGGAGAAACCGTACCTTGCTTGACATGGTAAGGTCGATGATGAGTCGCACTGAGCTACCTATATCCTTCTGGGGACATGCATTAGAAAGTGCAATTCTTATTTTGAATAGGGTTCCGTCAAAGTCTGTTGAACAGACTCCGTATGAGATATGGACAGGAAAGAAACCAGGTTTCTCATTCCTGAAGATTTGGGGTTGCTGGGCATACGTCAAACGTTTGGAAGGTACCAAACTTGAACCCAAATCAGATAAATGCCTATTTGTTGGATATCCTAGGGAAACCAAAGGATATTACTTCTATTACCCACAAGAGAACAAAGTATTTGTTGCTCTACATGCGGTTTTCCTTGAGAAGGAATTCCTAAATGCAGTGTTTAGTGGGAGGAAAGTAGAACTCGATGAAAGTCGTAGTGATACTGTTCCTGGCAATGAATCGAGAACGGAACATGAACAGTCCATCCAGGATGAGACTGAACCACAATCTTCAATTACACAAGGAACTACGTAGGTCGGAGAGAGTCAGGGTAATACCTGAGAGGTATGGATTCCTGATCTCACCTCATGTAGATATTAATCTTATTGAGGATACTGAACCGGCTACGTATGAGGAAGCGATACAAGGTATCGAATCCACTTTATGGCAAGAAGCCATGAAGGCCGAAATGGATTCCATGTATACCAACCAAGTTTGGACACTGGTTGATGCACCAGAAGGCGTAAAGCCTATTGGATGCAAATGGGTCTTCAAGAAGAAGACAGACATGGATGGCAACGTACAAACGTACAAAGCTAGGCTCGTAGCGAAGGGGTATCGTCAACAACTTGGAGTTGATTATGACGAAACTTTCTCACCCGTTGCCATGATTAAATCCATTCGGATAATGCTTGCGATAGCTGCATATTACGATTACGAAATATGGCAGATGGACGTTAAAACCGCTTTCCTTAACGGAAACCTGTTGGAGGATGTTTATATGCAACAACCTGACGGTTTTATCGCACCAAGACTTGCAAACAAGGTTTGTAAGTTAAATCGGTCCATTTATGGACTGAAGCAAGCATCGAGGTCATGGAACCAACGTTTTGATGAGGTCATAAAAGAATATGATTTCACTCAAAACGTAGATGATCCTTGTGTATATAAGAAGGTTAGTGGGAGTGCACTGACTTTTATTGTCCTTTATGTCGACGATGTATTGCTTATAGGCAATGACATTCCCATGTTAACGTCGGTGAAAGCTTGGCTTTCATTGAAATTCTCCATGAAAGATCTGGGAGAAGCAGCTTTTATTCTAGGAATAAAGATCTACCGGGATAGATCTAGAAGGCTACTTGGACTCTCCCAGAGTACATATATTGATAAAGTGTTGAAGAGATTCAACATGGATCAGTCCAAGAGGGGACTGTTGCCAACATCACATGGCGTCTATCTATCTAGGGACATGTGTCCTAAAACACAAGATGAGAGAGACAACATGAGTCGGACTCCGTTCGCCTCGGCAGTCGGATCGATCATGTATGCCATGATATGTACACGACCTGATGTGTCCTATGCTTTGAGCATGTGCAGTCGATATCAGGCCGATCCAGGACAGGATCACTGGATGGCGGTTAAGAGTATCCTTAGGTATCTTAAAAGAACTAAGGATGTTTTCTTAATCTATGGAGATGGAGAACTTGAGGTATCTGGGTATACCGATGCAAGTTTCCAAACCGACAGAGACGACTTCAAGTCGCAAACCGGGTACATATTTTGCTTGAATAACGGAGCAGTGAGCTGGAAATCTTCCAAGCAAGATACTGTTGCCGATTCAACAACTGAAGCGGAGTACATTGCAGCAGCTGAAGCAGCAAAAGAGGCAGTTTGGATCCGTAAATTTCTAATTGGATTAGGAGTAGTTCCGTTAGCAGCTGAGCCCGTTCCATTGTATTGTGACAATAGCGGGGCTATAGCACAGGCTAAGGAACCAAGGTCTCATCAACGATCCAAACATGTTCTTCGACGATTCCATCTGATTCGAGAGATCATACATCGTGGCGATGTGAAGATCGAAAAGATCGCATCAGAGGATAATATTGCAGATCCACTGACGAAGGCTATTCCTCGGGAAAAGTTTGAGCGACATGTACATAGTTCAGGTATTAGATGCTTGAGTGACTGGCTATAGGCCAAGTGGGAGATTGTTAGACAGTAATGACCCATAGCGTCACTATTTTGTAAATGATATTGTATTATTGTACAAAATTAACTATGTAGTAATGAAATTGCCTTTTACCGTTTTGTAATTTATTTACTTTGATATATAAATGGTAAAAGTCCCTATGATTAGTTCCGGATTGTGATGATATGAGACGATATCAATCCATAAAGGTTTAATCATTAAATATCCCTAGTCGTAGTATTATCGAGATTGGACATCGATAATGCGGAATAGACTAGTACTGCACTTGTGCATGTTGTGAGGGCACAACGGCATAGTTCTCATATATTTAAGTATTGGATACTTATGCAAGTGCGGTAGGAGGTTGTGTTTTACCGATGGTACGGAAAACAGCTTCGCTCTGGATAGACCCCGCGGAGTCCCATTGGTAGTATGTCTGCGTGTCTATGGGAGTCCGCTTCAGGGTAGGTGCATATGATCTTAACCTGAGACTTGCATCGCTAGTACTTACGACAATCGGTAAACTTTAGTTTTGGTGGTCCAGGGCTTTAACGGGTTCTGTGTACACCTCTTCTGGGTTTATCGAGAATCGTAGTGTATTGGGTGTGATGTCAAGATGGAAGTATCACTTCAGACATATGGAGATGATGATCGCGAGGGATACAGAACTAGTACTCTATAATGGTTGCAACCATCGGGATAATATGACTAGGTCAGGATTATCCGATTCAAAGAGACTGGTTGCTTGATGTCCGATATGTGTATCGTACGGGGCAGACACATCTCCAGCCCCAGGCCTTACATGTGATCATCCGATACTGGTTCGATATACACTATACTACGGTATACTACGCCTGTTATAGATCTTATATTCCAATAAGAATATTTCTAGAGAATTGGGTAGACATGGCGTTTTGCTAGAGGCTAACCTTGTCTTGTAAATCGGTAAAAACGTAGTACTTGGTACGTACGTGTTCGGATAGTTCGACAACCGGATTTACTGCCAACATATCTAGAGATCTCTTGGGTCGCTTCCCGAAGATTCACCAATGACGTACGATTCAAACTCGATTAATCTTGGATTAATTACGGAGAGACTTTATCTTGGATAAAGTACTATATAAGAGAGAGAACGATTAATTTGGAATTAATCGTAAAATTATTATATTCGATATAATAATCGAAATTCGATTTCGACGCGAAATTAAAATTGATTTTAATTCGGGCAAATGAGTTAATTTAGAATTAATTCGTTAGCGACGTAAATAATAATTTCGCTAGGCGCAATTATTTATTTAAATTCGATTTAATTAACGTCGCGACGTAAGTTCGGTATTTCGGAAATATCGAACCCGAACGCGTGAGTGCACGTGGGCCCACTTTCATTTGGAAACGTGTGGGGCCCACATGACACATGTCATTATATGCATTATTTAATTGTTGATGCATTGCATGGAGATAGTGTACAATGCACTCAAGGGTTTTGCATGGAAATTGAGTGTTTGACACTCTAAGCCATTGCATGATTTGTGTCATAAGTTTATTATTAATTAATAAATATTATGGCATAAATATAAATTGATTTTTGTAACAAAAATCAGATCTCTCCTCTCTCTCTCTCACATTGCCGAAAACTTCACTGCAGTTTTGGCTCTCCACTTTTCTATTTTTGTTGCAAAACTTGAAGAATTTGTGCATGTTTGGAACATAAAATACACATCTTTGGCTAGCACCATCAAGGGATCATACAAAGGTGTTATGGGAAACTCATCTTAGAGCTTGGAAGGATCAAAAATTGCTTGGAGCTTCTCTTTTCTGTTTGGCCGAAACCCTCACTGCACAAAGGAGAATTTTTGTTTCATCAACGCATCCGCATTCCGATCTTTGTGAGTATGATTCCGCCATACTTCAATATTGTTCATTCATTTTATGTTTTGCTTGTTCTTTTGATCTTGGGACATGGATTAGATTTTCCAACATAAAGTTCACACCTTTTTGATTCATTGTAGGGTCTGACATATTTCTTCTCTTTTCAACTTCTAGTCTTGTATACATTCCCCATTGCCCCAAGTTATCCAGTGAAAGGGTTAAGTTCTTCCAAAGGTTCGTGGTCTCGATGGGGAATGAGGGCTTCACATCCATAGAGTGATGAACAAGGATGGCCCCCAGGCTCTGATGCGCTGCGACCCTTATTTTCTCCCTTAAGCGCCGGCAACCCTTTTTCTCTGTTTCGAGAGAATGACCAGAGGTGGTTAGCCCAACATAAGGTTCACTTTGAAGAGGTGTTTAGGGTTAAGAATATGCCAGTCAGAGGCTTTAACATTCCTCCTTCTAAATCGAGTGTGGCATCTGAAATCCTTCCTCTTGATGACTAAGCTTGAGCAAACCTAAAGAAGCTATTAGGGATGAACACATGTGTTGAATGGAGTTGGGATCCTTATGTGAAGAGGCCCAGCCTGAAATTGCCTTACAAGCCTCAACATTTGGGTTTTTGATATGCCGGTTGCTACCTCGGAGGGTACCTTTGATGATTATATCATCTTTTCAATGATCAAGCTTGATGCTGCTTCGACAGAGTCTTCACAACAATCCATCATGCTACTCTTGTTGTATCGTAAAAAACTCATACAACTTCCTCTGCATCAGTCAGACTCTCTTTGGTGTCTTATATCCCCCAGCCAAGTCAGGTATAAGAGAAAAGATCTGTGCTCCTCCATCTCCTCGGTTGAGATTCATGTTCTTGCCACTTTTTGCTTCGGGGTCTTCTTTGGCTCCTTCTGTATCGCCTCTTCTACAGCCTAATCCTGGGTCTCTTGCAAGTTATGTACATAAAGTATCTAAGCTACCAAGCTCATCTTTTTATGTCAGGGAGTTTCAAAATTTGATTGCCTATGTACGTTCCATTATCGCCTACCCTTTTGCATAATAATATCTGTTTTATTTGCTTCAAGATCCTGTCATCAGCAACATGATTTTTTAGTTCAGTGGGTTGAGTGCCATTTGTGCAGCCCAACTGCTCCAGACGTTAGAGGCTTGTCTTTAGAAGGCACAAAATAAACTGGCAAAGGCTTCGAATGCGGTGAAGTCTTTGAGGGTGGAGTTGTAGCGCGAGACTAAAGCTTGCAAAAAGGATGTGTCTGCTTTGGCTGTTACTCAGTCAAATCTTGAGGAGAAGGTGGCTCAGAGGGAGGTTGAAAATCAATAGCTACGCGCGGATTTGTTCATGGCTGCTCGTGAGAAAGAAGAGCTTCGCGCTGAGGTTTCCATGGTACAGTAGGTAAAGTCCACCGCTCTGGGGTTTTTAGCTTAAATTTATTTCTAGCTGTTTTCAGCTTCCTATGTGTTGCTCTTCTTGTAGAACCTGGAGGCATCCCAGCAGCAGCGAAGTGAGTTCCTCCAAAGTCATGTTGCTCTGAATGTGGAGATCTCCAAGTTGAATGAGCGACAATAGAATGATGATGACCGCCATAAGGACTAGCTCGAGCTTATTCTATCCCAATCTCATGCTCGATATAATATCCTCAGTCAGGTGAATAGTTCCAAGTGTTACCATCTGGGTTGGGAGGATCTCATCAAGTACCCTCCTAACTGAGCCTATATAGGAGGCCCTGATGACTGCGACGCATGTGCTGGGGTTACAGATCAAGACTACGATCCAGATCACCACATTCAATGTCAGGGCCTCAGGATCAATTTTTTGGGTGATGAAGCTAAGGAAAATTTAGTCTCGGGAGATGTAGGATTTTCGGACGTGGGTCATTAAGTTCAATCTAACATTAACAGCATCATTCTTTTGGAGGCTCATTTGCCCTCGACTACTTTGAAGGTTGTTTTTGCCCTTCTGAAGCCTGAAGGTCTTTTTGCTCCCCTAAGCCTGACAGCTCCTACTTCTAAGCCCTATTCCTCTAAGCTACTAATCCCCGCTTATTTTAGAGTACATCCACTTCCTCGGCAAGTCCTGATTCTACCAAAGAACTATGAAATAACATGCTGCATTAAATATGTATTTGACTTTCAAGCCTTTTTTTTTTACTTTGTAATTTGTACTCTTTTATCATATAAATAAAATAAGTATTTTCTTTCAAGTCCTTTTTTCTCTTGCAATATTTGTGAACATGATGCCAAGATCTGACATTGGATCATTGAGGAGGTGGCGCCCACTCTAGTGCACCACTCTAAATATATTTGGTTGGAGGAGCATGACCCTCACATGTAGAAACTCATTTTCAGTAGCATGGTGATGAAGTACATGGCTTGGGTGGGACGTCAGCCTCATGAAACTGGTGGGCTTGGTTACCCTCGTGTCGAAGGCTTTGGGCGTCATTGGTTGGTTAACTACGGGGAAGGTCTTGTCTCTATTGTTCCAGAGTTAATCGCAGATGTTGGCACTTCATGGCATATAAGGTTATATCCTTCTGAGCCTGTTGCGGTCGTCCCATTTCACAATGCCTACAATGCAGATTTTGAGAAGTTCCTCCCCAGATGTTTCGCAGAAGGTTCTGGATTTTTCAGAGGTGTCCCCGGTTGTATATCACTTGGGGAGTTCATTTGTTGATTCCGAGTCCGATCCATGCTCTGAGGGAGGCGATGGCAAGAGGTGGTACTCTTGGTGCTTCTGGGATTATGCGGTGTTGTGATATTTTATATCGTACCGCAAGTGTACGGTGTCAAGTTTTAGTATAAATGAGTTTAGAGTGTCGAACCCTCAGGGATTGAGTTAACTCGCACTAAGTACTACAATTGATAATCCTAACTTTATTTAGACGATAAATAATAAAGATTTTTAATTAAATAAATAAAATGTAAAAATAATTAAAATAGGAGGAACTAATACAATAGAGATTCTGGATCCTGATTTCACCTAGCTGTTACCTATGTATTTGTCATGCCAATTAATCCATGTTCAGTTATATTGTTTATAAGTCAAGACTCCTGAAATATCCACTCCGTCTCTCGAGTGCCGAGTGAAAATATCATCAACTATAGACTTCGATATCACTATAAAAATCCAATAGTTAACAACTCATTACGCTCTATGATTCTATATTAACGACTTCAAATGACTACAGATTCTCTCGAACTCTATAAAATCCTAGGTTATATTCTCTAAATCTATTCAAAATCCCCTCTCTCGAGTGATAGATTCTAAACATTCATCATCTCAAATTGTGGCCAACAATCAAGAAACATTAAACTCAAAAGAATATAAATAAATTAATAAAACTTCATAACAAAATTGATAAACAAAATACAAGGTTCAAGCATTAGTTACATCATTCTCCAGAATTAAGGAGTTAATTCATGACAAAAGATAAATATATTAATAAACAAGTCATGAATCTAATGGAAATCATTAGATTTCTAAGAAAGAAATAAGAAGATAAAACCCGAATTGAATCTCTTCCTCCTCGGACGTCACCGCCTTAATCTCCCTTTGTTGCTCTTCAATCCTCTCATTGGATCTCTAAAAATATTTGTTTCTATGTTTTGTGCAGTGTATTAGCTTCCCCCTTTGTTGTTGGATAAACTGTTATATTATACTGGGGGCTGGGAGTCTTTGGGTAGCATTAGGGATCTTACAAACCCTAATAATCAATTCTTGGAATGCGCGTGTCTGATATATTGAGTGGCGCCACAGCGCCAACTTCCCTGGAAAATGTATGGGATTTAATTCTCAACTGGCGCCATGGCGCCTTTATTCTTTATTCCAATTGGCGCCATGGCGCCATATGTATTTATCATGAAAGTGGGCGCCATGGAGCCTCAATTGCTTTTGTCAATGGCGCCATGGCGCCTCACTCTCTGGAAAGTGTATGTGATTTAGGCGCCATGGCGCCTGATGATTTGGTAATGCTCTGTGCTCGTCCTGTGTTCCCGAAAGTTCCCAAAACACGTACAATTATTCCCAGATCCATGTATTAATGCTCCTACAAATAAAATATGAAATAAACTATAAAATACATTTAAATATCTCGAATTATAACAAAACAGTAAGCTAAAAATGTCGTAGTAAGTGGGTATAAACCACACTTATCAAACACCCCCAAACTTAAGGTTTTGCTAGTCCCGAGCAAAAGATAAAATAAAAAATAATTTCAAATAAATAAATAACTAAATTAACTAAGCCACTTTCGTAGGGATCACAATTGCATTTAGCATATGCAACAAGCCTTTAAACCTCTAGGCGGCCCTAGTGGACGAGTTATAGTCTCGTGAGGGCTTACAGCGACGACACCCACAAACGTTATTCACACACAATAATGCAAAAATTTAAACAAATAACAAAAGATAGTCCCGATAGTTGCACATAAAATTTTCCTCAAAGAAAGCTTATAAATGAAATTAGAGAACCTTCAAAGTATGCAATTGCAACTCGAATCCAAATTCTTTAATAAATTATCTAAGCTAGACTCACGGTGTGTGTGTGTAAAGGTTCATTCACAGCTTGATTCCTAAGTAAGCCAACTCAATGATTTCGTTTAGAAATTAGAATTGATGGGTCAAACCAACCTAGATATCTCAATTATGCTCAGTATTTGCTTTATTTCGTTCTCAGTATGGTATGATTTTTCTTTTCTTTTCTTGTCTCTTTTTGCACTCATTTTTTTTCAACTCACCTACCTTTTAAGGTAGCATTTCTCCTCATGGTGGTCCTAATACTCGCCCATGGGTAGCTTCACGCTTATCGGTTATAGGTGGTTTATTTTCTTTCTTTAGAGACGTTTTTCTTTTTAACTATACCATACTTCATAACACTAGCAAATCAAGATAGATATCTAAGCAAACGGTCATTCATCGACATGCAATTTCTTCAACTAGTCACATTGTCAACTACTTAAGTTTTCACTGCTAAAAACCTACTTTTAAGTGCTTATGAGTCTAACATAGATCAGTTATTCAAGGCATCAGATAAAAGTAAATCGGACACTTATCGTTTCTAAAATTTCACCTATAAACAAACAATATCATCACAAGATTTATGCTTTACTATCAAAGACAAAAACAATTTTTTTTTTCAATAAATAGAAACGACTAAATAGCAAGTAAACAGCATGCACACACCCCCAAACTTAAAAATTGCAATGTCCTCAATGTAAGATAAATATCAAGAGCAAAAGTGAGGAACAACACTACCGTGCATGGAGTTGATCAGACTATTGCTGGTAAGCATTTGGTTGCGCGGGCGTTGTGTGTCTCATGCTACCTGCATAAATAACATGCAAATAAATAAATAGCACACAATAAAATAAAATAAAATAATTGTAAAATAAATGCAAGGGTTGCCTCCCCGCTAGCGCTAAGTTTAACGTCTTCAACCAGACGCAACCACCCAAATGGTGGTCATGGTAGCTTAAACGTAGTGAACCGGGTAATCTCATCTGCTTTCTTCTTTGGTATCCATCGGTTCTTATGACATGAAAAAGACAGCTTGGCAGGCTGTGGTAATTTATCCATAGATGGTTCCCCATGATATGTAGATTTTCTCTCAATTGGATATTCTAGACTGCACATTCGGCGAGTCGTGAGGGACGATACTTGAGCTATCAGTGCACCAACAGGATCTGCCATTACTTCTTTTCAAACTCACCTCGTACGAAAAATATAAAAAAATAAAATAAAATAAAAATAAGAAATAAAAACAAAAATAAAACTTAAGACAAAAATAAAGGAAATAAAGAAAATAAGAAATAAAAACAAAAATAAAAACAAAAATAAAAATAAAATTCTAAATTAAAGCTAAGATTACTTGGTAGTAGTATTAATGTGAATTAAACAAACAATCCCCGGCAACGGCGCCAAAAACTTGTTGTGATATTTTATATCGTACCGCAAGTGTACGGTGTCAAGTTTTAGTATAAATGAGTTTAGAGTGTCGAACCCTCAGGGATTGCGTTAACTCGCACTAAGTACTACAATTGATAATCCTAACTTTATTTAGACGATAAATAATAAAGATTTTTAATTAAATAAATAAAATGTAAAAATAATTAAAATAGGAGGAACTAATACAATAGAGATTCTGGATCCTGATTTCACCTAGCTGTTACCTATGTATTTGTCATGTCAATTAATCCATGTTCAGTTATATTGTTTATAAGTCAAGACTCCTAAAATATCCACTCCCTCTCTAGAGTGCCGAGTGAAAATATCATCAACTATAGACTACGATATCTCTATAAAAATCCAATAGTTAACAAATCATTACGCTCTATGATTCTATATTAACGACTTCAAAGGACTACAGATTCTCTCGAACTCTATAAAATCCTAGGTTATATTCTCTAGATCTATCCAAAATCTCCTCTCTCGAGTGATAGATTCTAAACATTCATCATCTCAAATTGTGGCCAACAATCAAGAAGCATTAAACTCAAAAGAATATAAATAAATTAATAAAACTTCATAACAAAATTGATAAACAAAATACAAGGTTCAAGCATTAGTTACATCATTCTCCAGAATTAAGGAGTTAATTCATGACAAAAGATAAATATATTAATAAACAAGTCATGAATCTAATGGAAATCATTAGATTTCTAAGAAATAAATAAGAAGATAAAACCCGAATTGAATCTCTTCCTCCTCGAACGTCACCGCCTTAATCTCCCTTTGTTGCTCTTCAATCCTCTCCTTGGATCTCTAAAAATATTTGTTTCTATGTTTTGTGCAGTGTATTAGCTTCCCCTTTTGTTGTTGGATAAACTGTTATATTTATACTGGGGGCTGGGAGTCTTTGGGTAGCATTAGGGATCTTACAAACCCTAATAATCAATTCCTGGAATGCGCGTGTCTGATATATTGAGTAGCGCCACAGCGCCAACTTCCCTAGAAAATGTATGGGATTTAATTCTCAACTGGCGCCATGGCGCCTTTATTCTTTATTCCAATTGGCGCCATGGCGCCATATGTATTTATCATGAAAGTGGGCGCCATGGCGCCTCAATTGCTTTTGTCAATGGCGCCTCACTCTCTGGAAAGTGTATGTGATTTAGGCGCCATGGCGCCTGATGATTTGGTAATGCTCTGTGCTCGTCCTGTGTTCCCGAAAGTTCCCAAAATACGTACAATTATTCCCAGATCCATGTATTAATGCTCCTACAAATAAAATATGAAATAAACTATAAAATACATTTAAATATCTCGAATTATAACAAAACAGTAAGCTAAAAATGTCGTAGTAAGTGGGTATAAACCACACTTATCATGCGGCAGAAATTGTTAACCGTTAGAGGGCTCATCGTTCAGCTGCTACTTTATGGATGGGGAAGGCTCGAGAGATTTCTAAACATATCTCCAAAGAGAGGCTTCGAAGCCAAGTATCTTTTGTAGAATTTGAGGACGCCTAGCATCATATCTGCGGGAGGTGGAGATGAGTCAACCCTCTATTTCTTGTATTTAGTGATTTGATGGACTTGTAATTTATACTAGCAAGTTTTAATAAAATATGCTATGCAAACCATGTATGTTGTATTAACAACCTGTATTTGCATTTTATGAAATGAATGAAAATATAGTATTTGTTTGGTGATGATCCTGGGTCTTCAATTTATTTTCCGCATGTGTACTTTATTTTGAGCCTTGCCAGACTCTGATAGGTCGCTGGACTCTAATATTCTGATGGGATTCTCCCCCATGTGTTAGAGCCTTCTTTTATTGTCAGATCCCGTTTGGAATTTTCTTTTTATGACCTGACAACTTTATGCTCTGATGGGTTTTTCTACCATGCATCAGAGTTTTTTTTTATACGTCAGACCCTGATAGGCATCCCTAATTTCAGGTCTGATATGCAAAATATACTATAATGAGTTTTTCTATCATACATCATAGACTTATTTAACGTGTTAGACCCCGATGGGAATTTTCTTTTTAAGGTCTTACCAGTAGAACTTTATACTCTAATAGGTTTTCTAACATGCATCAGAGTCTTATTTGAAGTTTCAGACCCTTATAGGCATGTCTTCTTTAAGGTCTGACAAATTGGAACTTTATACTCCGATGGATTTTTCTACCATGCATAAGAGTCGTTTTTGAACCATCAGACCCTGATAGGCATTACCTTTTTAGGGTCTGACAAGTAGGAACTTTATACTCCGATGGGTTTTTCTACCGTGCATCAGAGTCTTCTTTGACACTTCAGACTCTGATAGGCATTTCGTCTTTAAGGTCTGGCAAGAAGAACTTTATACTCTGATGGGTTTTCTACCATGCATCAGAGTCTTCTTTGACACGTCAGACCCCGATAGGCATTTCCTCTTTAGGGTCTAACAAGTAGGAACTTTATACTCCGATGAGTTTTTCTACCATGCATTAGAGTATTCTTTGACACGTCAGACCCAGTTAGGCATTTCCTCTTTAAGGTTTGACAATTAGAACTTTATACTCTGATGTGTTTTCTACCATGCATCAGAATCTTCTTTGATGCATCTGACCCTGATATGAATTTCCTCTTTAGGGTCTGACAAATAGAACTTTATACTCTGATGGATTTTTCTACCTTGCATCAGAGTTTTCTTTATGCTTATGGTAAAGTCCATGGTACAAACAGTATTCTTACACGTAGTATTTCATTTAACTTGAAGAAGTGCAATGTTATTACATGTAATATTTTCTAAGCATTTATGACTTCTATGTTCTGGGAAATGCCCTCATATTTCTAGCATTCAGGAGCTTTTAGGTTCTCTTGCTTTGGACCTCACTGATCTCGAATGGTCATTCTCATTGTTCTCTGAGCTTTACCTCTTGCTAGACCTTTAGGATTTTCCGGAGCACCCACTCTCCCACTTTGAATCTTCTGATCCTCACTTTCTTGTTGAAGTAGAACCTTTTTCTATGTTGGCACGTCGCTCTTTGGATCTGTGAACACTCTCTGACTTCGTCTAGTAAGTCATTCATCCTTATCAGTTATTTATGGTTATTTTTTCATGCTCGGTGACAATAGTTCTTAAGGTGGGTAACCCAACCTCTATTGGTATCACAGCCTCCGAACCATGCACCAGAAAGAATGGTGTTTCCCATTTTGCCTCTTTTCTTGTGGTTCCTTACTCCCATAGTACTTTTGGTAGTTCCTCCAGCCATTTTCCTTTCTTGTCATTCAGGTTGCTATTGAGATTGTTAACAATCACTTTGTTTGTAGCCACTTCCATTCCATTAGCTTGTAGGTAATATATTGGGGAGAAGTGGACTACGATCCCGTACTGTTCACATAAGTCGGTGATTCTTGGATTATTGAACTGAGTGTCATTGTCTATTGTCAAGGCTAGGGGGATGTCGAACCTGCATATCATGTGTTTCCCGTACTATATATATTGGGGAGAAGTGGACTCTGATCCCGTCTTGTTCATAGATGAAAGCGATCACATTATTTTGGTGACCTTATTGTGTGGCATGACTTCTACCCAGTTGGTGAAGTAATCGGTGGACACCAAAACAAAGCAAATTTCCATTTTTCCACTGGGAGTTTCCCAATGATGTCTAAGCCCAATGCATGAAGGGCCAGAGCCTGACTACGAAATTCAGCAATTCAAAGGGTTATTTGTTGCGAGTGTGTGTTTTTGGAACTTCTCACATCGTCATGCAAAATATCTTGCACTCTCCATCAGGGATGGCCAATAATATCCGATGTAAAGGATTCAGTGTGCTAAGATTTTGCAATCAATATGACTGCCATATGCTCATGCGTGCACCTGTTACAGCACATACTCCTGATCTTTCTCTAGGACGCACCGCATGAGTTGCCCATCAAACGATCTTCTGAATAATTCCTCTTCTTTCATTGCGTACCTAACTGCCTTCAGTCTGAACCTTCGGACTTCGCCTCTGTTTTGTGGTCATGTTCCATTTTCTAAGTATTCTATGATTGGATCCATCCATCTACTGGTGTTTTCTTCGATCATTAGTATATTATCTACTTCTAGTGCATTGGGTTCTACTAAACCTTGGATTAGTGGTTTCAGGATTGACGCTGAAGGCTCTACTACATCAGAGTCTGATATTCTAAGTCTTTCAATTTCAAGTATTGATATTCGTCTTTCCTTTGATGTTCCTCTGCTTCTGCCTTCCTTGCCAGACCGTCGACTCTGGCATTCATTTCTCTTTTGATGGCTTGTACTCAACCCTTCTAAATTTCTCTAATGTTTTCCTCACCCTACATATATACTCGCGGACTCTGGGGTCCTTGGCCTCGAACCTCCCATCCAGATGTCTTGACACCAGCTCAGAGTCGAGGTTTACCTTCAATATTTTTATTCCCATCATGGCAGCAAACTCTAGCCCATGCATCGGGGCCTCGTATTCCGCTTCATTATTGATGACAGCATCGGAGAGCTTTGGAGCTTCTTCAATGAGCACTCTTAAGTCTGACTCGAGCACAAATCATAATCCAGTCGCTCTTTTATTCGCATATTCTTCCATTAAACAACATCTTCGGGTAGAGTTAATTGGTCTTTTTTAATGGGTTCGAAACTTTGAATCTTAAGTAGAAATCAACTACGGTTTTCCACTTCCTTGATGTCTTCGGCACATATCATATGTCATATACCCTCAGCTCGATTGCCCAATTGGTGAGTCTTCCAGACAGGTTCGGCTTAGAAAGTACCTGCTTGATTGGGCAGTTGATCACTACAATTATAGTATGAGACTCGAAATAATACTGTAACATTTTCTTAGCTATCACTAGAGCCAATACCATCTTCTCAATCATATTGTACCGAGTTTCAGTGTCTAACAACATCTTACTTATGTCATACACAAGATGTTGCTTCTTATTTTCTTCTTTGACCAATATTACGCTCACGGCTACTTCTGACACGGCTATGTATAGATACAAGTCCTCTCCATCGGCTGATGGTGCAAGTGTTGGGGCTTTACTCATATATGCCTTGACTTCTATCAGGGCCTGACTTTTTTCATCCCACATCAGTGTCTTTGATTGCTTGATGTTGTTGAAGAAAGACTTGCATTCATCAGACATCTTGGACACAAACTGGATGAGGGTTACTATCTTTCCTTCCAGAATCTGAACCACTCAGACTTTTCGAGGCTCCTCAATCACTGATATGGTCCGGAGCTGAGTCGGATTGGCCTTGATCCCTCTCATGCGCACAATGTGGCCTAGGAACTGCCCCGTTGATATCCCCGAATGCACATTTCAGAGGGTTGAGTTTCATTTGGTATATTTTGAATACAACGAATCACTCTTCCGCATCCTGTATATGGTTAGAGGTTGCCTTGTTCTTTATCACCATATCATTTATGTAAGCTTCAATCGTTTGTCCAATCATGCCTTGGAATATTTTATTGATCTCCGAAAGACATCACCTTGTAGAAGAACAGTCCACTTTTGATGATGAAAGCAATGTGTATCATGTCTTTCTCATTCATCCGGATATGATTGTAACCCGAGTACGCATCCAAGAAGCCCATTCTCTCTTCGCCATTCCAGAAGCCTGTCCACTTCTTCACTTATGATCATGTTTTTTTTTTGGGCAAACCGCCTCTGTTTCTATTTAACTGGTAGGAACTTCAGATCAATGTTGAGAGAATGTGATGCCACGATCGGGTCTACCCTTTTCATATCTTTAAGTGTCCAGGCGAGCACATATTTGTTCCTCCTTAGCATCTCCACTATCTCCCCATTTTCCTCTGCTGACAGTAAGGTTCCTACCAACACCTTCTTCTCCACTCTACCTCTTCTAAATTACCTCTTCGAGATTCTCGATGGTAGTTTCTAGCCTGTTTAGCTCATCCTCTATATGTTTTAGGTAGGCTGTCAGGTAGTCATGTGATTGCTATTTGTCAGCCTCTACAGATCCTCTAGTCTCGCTAGACCTTTGTATCTCTATTTCTCTCTTACATCATGTGCACTCCTCTTGAACTGATGTTGTAGCATCGACTAGACTGAGAGGGATCACCCTTGATATTGATGGTATACAGCCTGTTCGAGGTCTGTAATCTCATTACTTGGTGTATGGTTGATACCACACCCTTCACTATGTGGATCTATTTGCCCAATGATTACATTCCCATGTGATGTAGCATTGATGGTTAGAAATTCGACTCGAATTACCCTCTCTGCAGCGTACACCGGCATTGTTATTGTCCCTAGGGGCTTCACCCTCGCATTGTTGAATGCTAACACTAGTTTCAAGATGGATGATATGAGGCTCTAATCTATTCCCATCTATTGGAAAGCTTCCCACAAGATTATGTCTGAATTGCTCCCTCCTTCTACCAGCACACGAGACACCATTGCATCTGCTATGCTGTAGGAGTGAAGCGAGGTTTACCGTTATGCCTATGACATCGGCGACCACTACATTGTTGGGTTCATAACTTATAGAGATTATGAATAGTCTCGCCGGGGAACTAACTGGAGAATAAGAGAGTCGCCACCCGGTATGAGACATCGAGAATGATTTAAGGCCACACTACACCCCCTGTAAGGTCCGACCTTAAACCCATTTGGGTTCGTAATGGCCTCTTACTGATGTCAGTATAATATTTATGCTTCAATGGGGTATCCCAACATCTTATAATGTAATAATACGTAAAAATAATTTAAAAACATACAATACTCATTCATGAATAAATAAAGGAACGATAATAATACAAATAGACATCTTTATGTTATTACAACAGTTGGTAAAAAATGATATTAAAGCAAAGTAAAACATTCATTTCATGGGCCTGACCTCGGAGAGGCCTGATCGAATATGTCCATCGTAGGTCAGACATCACATCATGACATAAACTTCTAGTTTGACTTACGCGAAATCTAGCTGGACATACTGTTTAAACTAGGAACACATGCCCATAATAACAGATACAATGAAAGCCAATAAACAGTTGTAAAAATAAAGAAATGACAAATAAATGAGCAGTAACTATATTAACTATAGTAACAATGATAATAAATAGAAAATGAGAACATGCATATTAACACTAATTTAAACAATAAAATAAGCACATATAGTTTAATAACTAAAAAAATGAAATAGTTAAGCATGCATAAAATAGTGTCACGGTGATAATTAAAACAGTAGTTGTGGAGTTGGTGCTTGGAGCACCAATCCGAATAATATATTGTACATTTTATTATTTATTAATAAAATAACTACATTTTTATTTCAAACCTTATTAATGGTAATGTCATTATGCATATTAGATAGATGTATAAATATGCTAAGAATGACATCGACCTTATAATAGTCATGTGGTAATACTGGACACTAGGTGGTCCGACATTGGGATAGTATTACTATTATAAACTATTCTTAAAGTAAATATTCCTAGTCGTTGGTTTTGGAATACGGTCGAATTCCTATAACCTAGAAGACTAACACATGTTGTATATTGGAATTGGAGTTCCAATGGTTTAACTTGAAGTACCATAAGTTTTGGAAAGCTCGTATAAACATATAGGTATTGCTTGAATCAAATATTGAATGACTCACAGGTGATTCCTAATAGTTGGAAGTACACACCACCGTCAATAGGAATCTCCTCGAGTCAAGTAGCATATGTAATCATTTGACTATAAATATCACTGATTTTGTGTGAGATCCTCCACACTTTGATGCCATGTATGTCAGAAACCTTTCATGGTCTGGCCTCTAGATGTTCGTTGGTGTGGACCGATGCACTCGTTAACCAAGTTCTTATCAAGATAGGATCTGCCGGCCTATATGTGTACCATAAGGGGTTTAGGTATCCATGTGAGTAAGTCACGATTCTTAAAGACTTTGGCCAAAGCCAGTCACCTGTGGTGGATCGCATCAGTTGTAAAGAATCGTGGGCATGTCGACATGATATGTGCGCCTCGAAAACATGAAGGTGTATTCTATGTTTCCTAAGCACAACTCGGATAGCCTACGACTAAGGGATTGATAATCATATGTGATGACTTCGACTTTTATAGTTCAGAAATGTCGTTCGTATTCTTAGGTAGGCTTGCGTATATATTAGCTAGGCTTATATGACGAACATGTCTGGACTTATAGAGTCCCACAATATGAAGTGTACTCGTTGAGCACTTGGGTAACCAATTATTTTTTATAATAGATAATATTTGATATTATAATTATCAACTAAGATAATCAAGTGTTATTGGATAACATTGATAATTAACTTTGACCTAATTGGATTAATTCAATATTTTCATTAGGGATTTGTCTTAATTTCATAATTATCTCTACCATTTGAGGATATTATAGTAATTGCAAATATGTAATTATAGGTGTTTTTGGCTTGGTTTAATTAGATTAAATCAAAGTGGAAGACATGTAACTAATCCATTAATTAAACTTTGTCATGATTTAATTGGATTAAATCAAAGTGGTAGACAAAGGTGATTAGTCACACTTAATTATACATATTTGACAAATTAGATTAAGCCCCACATAAAAATTGATTAGAACTTTTATTAATTAAAAATTGTCTAAGTTTTGCTATAAATAACAAGCTTGAGCAAATATTTTAATCAAGCTTGAGAAAGCTAAATAAAAGCAAGACTGAGAGAAATTAGCATAAGTTAGAGAAGTGTTTAGAGAAGCTTTGTGAGATCTCTATAACATTTCAATTAGAAGAAATCAAGATTGGATCTTGGAGTGAAACTTGCTAGCATTGGAATCAAGATTGGATCTTGGAGTCAAGCTTGCTAACTTTGGATTTTCTGCACAACATTTCAACAAAGAGAAGTAGATTGGATATTTGAATCAACATTGCTAGGTAAGTTTGATTTTCTCCAAAAGCTATGTTTTTTATTAGTGAGTTTTTCATTAGTGAGACATATAGTGATGAATTATGTATTAGATACATAATGTTGAAATTAGGCTAATTAATTGTGTTAGGATACTTTAGAAGTATAAACACAATATGTTTGTAATTGGGTTAAAATGTCTATGTTAGACATAAACATAAAATTAGAGTTTGGAACTCTAGATAATAGCTTAGAGCTAAAGCTACCATTCTAAAATCACATGATCACCTTTGAGTGACCTAAAATTACTCATGAGTCATTTCATTGTGGGATTCTAATTTTGTTTGTATTTTGGATTCAAAATTTACGCAAGTGCGTATTTAGAATAAATTTTTATTTTTGTAAAAATATATGATATTTTGAAAAACTTAATTTTTGTTCTATAACATGTCTTGATATTAGTTTTGATGTTAAAATTAATTTTGGGTGTTTTAAAAATTTTTAGGGAAGGTTGGTAGAAATTATGGTTAAAAACCTTAATTTCTTCAGCTCTCTGAAGGCAAAAGCTGAAGTAACATAAAAAAAAATATTCTAGTTTGCTCAATTTTATTTCCTCTTGTTCTGAAGTTTCCAGACTTCGATTCAATCCCGATTTTTTCCTATATACTCTTAATGGAATATAGCATTTCATTAAATTATTTAAAATTAAACCCATGCTTCATATCCATAGGTTAGACTCATTTTCGCTATGCGGGGTACCGATCTAATCCTAGGGATTCCACATCCGCCCCAACACTAGTGACATAACAAAAAATAAATTGACATAAACAAAATTTTCCGGCCTGGCTTCTAAGAAACTAAGTTAGACAAAATTTTTCTTTAGATAATTAATGTCCGGCCAGATTTAGTGGAAGTCTAGCTGGATATGTGCATGTCTGGCTGGATATGAGTTAGATCTAGCTAGATATATTGTATGTAGGAAACAATTTCCTTGCGCAACGGAAACGATTTAGGCACACGGATCAGACTTGAAAAAAATTTTCTACCATATTCTATTAATTGTCAAATGCTACTGCCACACCCATTGAAATTTTTCTTCAGTTTTAGATAAAATTCCAGCCCCGAAACAGCCCTGGAATAGTCCACGAACAGCCCCAAACAGTTGGAAAAAAAAACTAAACTGTTTTGGACCCGATACGCTCACAGTGCACTGTCGAAACAGCCCCTGAAAAGCACGGTCAGTGGCTGTGTTTTGGTTCTGATTTTTCACTTGAAAATAGCCCCAACACAGCCCCAAAACACCACAAAATATTCCCCAAAAAAATGGATTAAAATTAAACCAAAACGAGTTCTGTTTCACCAAGTAAAAGGGCGGCAGTGAGCAAAACAATGCCTCACTGTCGTGAACAAAGAAGAAATAGATGAAGATGAATATGTTCGACACCACAAGTCTTCCGAGCTATGTCTCGTTAAAAATAGAAACTTGTGTGGGCAAGATTCACAAAATAATACCTAAACATTTTAGAGATTTTAATCACACAACAACTTTTGTTATTTTTATTTTATTTATCTTTTGTTCTTCTTTTATTTTCTCAACAACTTGAGAGGATTTGGAGAAGAAGAATATGGAGGCTAGGGCTAGAATGAGAGGCTTATACAAAAGAAAAATAAAATTTCTTTTATACTTAGGGTTTATTATTTCCAAAATAAAGAAAATCCTTCCCCCTTTCCACCTTGTAATAATCGGCAATAGCATATTTTTTTTTTATTAATTTTGTAACAATTGTATTAACTTTTCATAAAGCCGAAGATGTTACAAAATCAAAAAGATTAATGCCATTATAGATTTGTAACTTCCAAAATTAAATCAAGGGTTTCCAAAACCCAATAACTAGAAATTACAACTTTAGCCTTATTAAATTATATCAAATATAATTTAATTTAATTCATTTTAATAATTATCATATAATTATTAAAACCATATATTAACTTTTAATATATAGTTCCAAGTGTGACAAAATAATATTATTAATCATATTAATAATATTTATACCTTTGTGAGTATATAATTGGACTATCCAATTATACTAAATCCGCTATAGTAAATCGAGCTAGCACGAGGACCAAATGGACCTACTGTTCCGAGCTCCAATAATCTCGAAATATTAATTAAGCTCTTAATTGAATATTCTGAATTGTTAACTCCGGGTTATTCCACTAAAAATCTGAAGTTGCACTCTCGTTACCGTAGATGATATATTAAGCCGAACCAACTCAGTGTCCATCGATAAAGTCACTATATATAGATTAACCCTTCACGAATATCTCGTAATTAGAGTCGGGTCATAATGTCCGTTATACCCCTCTAATTATTTTTACCTTAAGTACCATTGATTCTCTAATGAACTATTTATTCATAACCATTATGAATTTTTTTCTTTCTATTCGTAGTAGAAAGACTTGAGCGCTATAATCGTTCAAGTACCGAATCAACCCTTCAGAAAGATACTCCTCTACTTCTCGCAAGAAGGAGTGAACTCTTTTTCTATGTAAAATATTCCCAGCTACACAACAGACCATGCCCCCAAAGTACATAGCTATTGGTCGGGACTGCTACATCAACCTCACCTTTATAAATCAAAGGACATAACCTGCAATTCAGAAGCTCGTAGTATACTCAGGATTAAGATCAATCCATATATGACCATCTAGTAGATCGAAATGACTTTCTTTATTTAACGGATATTATAAGAATGTCATTTCCATCTGGGTACAGTCTTATATGATCACATCATACAAGGTGCCTCCATTCTCATGTCTCTACATGGACGATCCTGGATCAAGGTCCCAATGCAAATATAGAATGGACCGCAGCTATAGATAAACCACAAACAGAGTATCTGCTTTGTTTGCTCTCTATGGACTATTTAAGATTACTAACTTCAGACTTAAATCCTCTTGTGTATGACACCCATACACTAAGTCTGAAGGCACATAAGTAATCTATGGTATTCAAGATAATTTATAATATGCGAAAATTAAACAAACACTTTGATAAATGAATATTGCATCATTTTATTTCAAAACATATAAAGTCGTTTACATTACATGTAGCTCTAGGGCATACATCCCAACACTGTATGTAAGGCGAAAACTAAAATATTGCTGGATTCGTATCAGAAGGGAAAACTCCAAGGATTTTTGGATGTTCGGTCACTTTCCCTTGCTAGGATTTTAAATGGCAGAATTTCAGAATTTTAAGGTGGTATCCTCCTCTTTTTCTTTTGTAAGAGTGGCTATTTTTTTATAGTGGTAGAGAGAGATCTGGAAATGAAAGGAAGGCAGAATCCTTCCCTACACTCCAGTTCTGTTTGGCGTTACAAAGTACTATAACGTTTGACATACGTCCGGCCGGATTTATAATTTGAAATGTATATCCGGCCAACCATCGTTCACAAATTACTTCAGTTTCTGCGATTTTGCAAGTACGTCGACCAATTAACACATGTCCGGTCATATATGTAATTTGAATTCCATGTTCAACTGGCCATGATCAGATCTCGTGTCCTTAGTAACTAACAATCTGAGCATTCAATGACAACTGTTATTTGTTCGATCGGATTTAAGGTTTCAAATTATATCCGGCTGGATTTTAGGGTTAGAAAGAAGATAGGCCGGACAAATATGATGCCAGGTCGACTTTTGGCCGTGTTCTCTAACGTTCTTTTTCTTTCCAACATTAATCATTTCAATTCCCCAATTTTCAGATGGTTTTTTCGTAAGAGACTCACTCACGCTATGCATAAAATACAATGTCTACAGATACACAATCTAATTACTAGGCGATCCATGTGCGCCAACCTCAGCATGCCAATATCTCAATCTGTGAATGAGATCAGTGCTAAGTAGGTGGTTGGTCATATTTCTGACTTGATGAAATTCACTTGAAATCTGAGGGCCTTCATCCAGTTCTCTTTTTCTGCGAGTCGGTGTTCTAATATGCACTGTTTGCCATGTCCTTCTTCGGGCATGTTCACCATTACATAGAAAACATTAGCAAGCGCCTGCACCTCATGAGGTATTGCTCGATGTTGCTTCAGGTCTCTACCGGCCGCTTCTCTTACTCTAATGTTGCTGATAGTTGACTTACCAAGGTATAGCTCTAACTTCCAACAGTGTCTTCCCTTTCAAATACTCCAACAATTTTCCTTTCTTCATAATTATTTTTAGCTGTCGGTACAAGTTCTTACATATGGCAGTGGTGTGTCTTACCTTTTTGTGAAACTCGTAGTACAACCATTTATCTCAGTACTCCTCTGGCACTCTCATCGACTGTGGTTCTCTGAGCAGACCTTGGTTTTCATTTTGTGGAAGATATGCTCATATGGTAAGGTATATTCCCCTCAGTTCAGTATCTCCTGAAGTCTTGACTCTCTTCTTGTCTCCCTCTGACTTTCTTTTCCTTGAGTCTTGGTTTTGCTCATTTTTGGTTCTGCTGCTGCTGGGACCCTAATCTACCACTGTGATCGCAGTATCTTGAGACATCCTATTTATATTCTCCATTACCTTCAGCAGGTCTTCGGCTCTGGCCCGTACTTCTGACATGTTATGTAGAGACCCATTTATGAACTTCTCATGAAAGTATGACCCTTGACTAATCCTCCAACGAAGAAGGCTGCCGCTAACTTGGAATCTAGGTTGATAAATGTGTTCATCCTGTCGACAAACCTCTGTAATTACTGGCTATGAGGCCCATTGTATCTCTGCTCCAACTGCAAGTTCACTATAGTAACTTCAGTGGGGCGGTTGCCGTGGTACTTCTCGATTAATCTTCACCCCAGGTATTTGAAACTCCATATGAAACTATCTGGTGATTGCAGGAACCAAGAGAGGGCATTGCCGACAAGAATGGTAATGAGCACATTAAAGCCATGTTGGTGGTCTCCAATGAGAGCCTCTATCGAAAATAAACCAGGTGGGCGGCTGGGTCTAACTTCCCTGCATATTTGTTGAAGTTGGGTGGGATGAAGTCTCAGTGCTTCAACTTCTCTTCGATCCATTCATGGAATAGGGAAGTGGAAATTCCCCTAATCGTCAAGTCATCCAAGTCCATAAGGGTCTATACCCGAATGCCCCCAATCGTTTTTGCTATGGTTACCACCAGCTTTGCATCGACAAACTCATCGTTCCAGCAAATATCCATTCTGTCACCTCCAGATCTTTACCTCTCTCTCTATGTTCCACCTATATCCACGTCTGACCTTGGCCCTTGGAGTCCTTTGCATCAAAGCCCGCATAATCAATCTGAATAAGGCTCTTTCATAAGGGTCTTTCACTGTGGTTATTCTTCGGTTGCCCCTCATCGCGGTGGTTCTCGACTTTTTTTCCCTTTTCCTTTTGTTTTTGCTGGGGCCAACCCTTTGGATCTGAGATTTGAGTGCTAGATTTTCTTGCTGCATGGCATGCATCTGTTCATGAAATTGCTTTGGTCTTCCATTTGCTTCATCATTTCGTCCCTAATTACCGAGATGTCCATCAAAGGTATCAGATGGTTGGATACTTTTCCCTTCTAGTGAGCGGCGAATATAGAGACTATGAACTCTTTGTTTCTTACGGCCATCCTGCCTCATTTCTTGGATTCGATGATTGTAGGAAATCATGAACACAACGTTTCGTCTCCACTTCCAAAAGACGGCGCCAATTGTTTGTGCAATTAATCTCACAAATAATAAAATTAAACAAAATACAAAGATATACAAAGTGTTCTATATTATTAATTGATAAATAAAAGGTCGATCCCTTGCTTTAGGGTTTTTTGCACTATTTATAATATCTCGTTATAAGGAAAAAAAACTGATAGCAATTACATTCCATTCACGTTTCCCATTAACTAGCACACTCTCTAGAATCTCCGAAATTCCTTATTCTAGATCAATGTCCAGCTTAAAGAAATCGAAAGTAATTAATTGGTTGTTTTATTAATTGTTCAGCAAATTCGTGTCATTAAGGAGCTGATATCTTGAGCTTAATCTTCGCACGATCTTTTTTTGCCTTTTTTGGAACCAAGCCTGAGATGAAACTTCTATTGAGTAGCTCAAATTCGGACTCTGATGCAGGTAATGACTTCAGATTCTGATGATAAATTTTGCCTTAGACTTTGATGGTAGGTTCTGCCCTCAGACTCTGATGATTGGCTCTATACCAGACTTTGATAACAGGTTCTATACCAGACTCTGATGACAAGCTTTGTTGTCAAGCCCTGACGAGGGATATGGATCCCCTTTGAAATGTGTTTGACCACGTGTCATGTATCTAATTTTTCCCCAAACATATACTAATAGAACTTTTAAAGTAAATTGGTTGTTTGATTTTCAATCATATATTTTTAAAAAAATTAAAAAATTAATAGATAGTTTTTTATAGTTAAAATTATAGGAATAAAATAAAGCTATGAAAGTAAAATAATAGGATTTTCGACAATTAAATTCCTTTGGAAAAATTCTATACAACTCTTACTAATAAAGCACAAAAAGCTTATGCTTACGGATGATAAATATTTTAAATATCTGTAAATATTCGTCCAATAAAATATTCGATATTTACAGTTTAATAGATATAATATGAAATTAAGTATTTATAATAGATATTGGACGATTGTAAATATCAATTTTAGATATTTGATATCCAATATTTGCCCAATAATTAAATAATATTATAAATTTATTACAGACTTTCGCACACTTAATTATATCTCTTCATGTATTTTGATTTTTAGATATCATTTTCTTGTAATTAATGGATATTTCTTAATATTAATGTTGATTACGAATGACTGGCGATTGTAAATTGAATCTGCTCACTTTGTTTTGTTAAGATATAACTGAAGTTTGTGTGGATATATCGTCTTCCATTAAAAAAAAAACAACATGTGTTATTTATTTTTGTTGAATTTTTGGTTTTTTTTTTCTTTTTTGGTAATTGTAACTTTATATGTGAAAATTATATTGAAATTGATATTTAAAAATGTTTTACAAATTTATATTGAATTATTGGATTTATATTAAATGCATTAGTTGATTTCTATTTTTCTAATTTTGTTAATACTTTGTATGGATATAGATATCTATATTGATGAACGAATACAGATGCGAATGAGGATATCGTCCTAAATTTTTTTTATTGAATATGAATAAATTTTGGATATAAAATTTCTTTACGGATACTGATACAAATATTGTAAAAATTAAGGATATTCTATGCGTTACTATCCATACTTCCCATTTAGTAAATATTCATATTTTAACGGCATGCTTGTCATTTCAAAATTGATTATGTAAAGGGGTGTCTGGTCGAATAGTTTTTAATTAGTTTTATTTATTTTTTTCCTTGGGTTTGAATATTGAGGGGATAAGAGAATAAAAAATAAATTCAGACTTTATTAATAAATTGATAAATTATATCATTAATTGAGAAAAATGAAAGTTAAGGGCTCATTATTAATGGACAATACGCATAAGTGGTAAGTTGTCTTGTTTTAAATTGGATGATATGTAAGATAAAGATAGTAGGGATGATAATGGATATGATAAAGAAATGTTAATATCTATATCTAATCTGTTCAATTAATAGGTATAAAAATCTCATATGTATTTGACCCTAATGTATTGGCCTCGCAAGCCTCTCATAATACTAGGATTTTACTTCTACTAGAATGAAGATATTAATATCCGTACTCGATCCATTCAAATACAACTAATAAGTATAGATAATTATTAATTTACCTACTCCTCACTATCCGTTCCCGCGGGACCCATCTCTATATGGATTTTTGTTATCCCTGTAAGACAGTAACCTATTTGATATAATTAGATAAATTATGTCATTAATCAAGAAAATGTGAAAGTTAAGGGACTCCATATTATCTGAAAATACATATACTAATAAGTTGGTGAGTCAATCAATTATAGCAAGCAAGCAAGGAAGCCCGTGGTCTAACCACCAAGGCGCCACGTGCCATCTTCCTCCTCCCCTTCCTTTCCAGTTTTAAGCTTCCAAAACGGTCTCTGTTTCTATATAAACCACAGTCTCTCCTTCACTCGTCGAACGAATCGTCTCATTTCTCGCACTCCATCTATCGGCTGAGTTCACGACGCGGAGACTCAGAGTCAGGTAACTCGTTTGACTCAGATCTCGCTCTCTCTTTGATATTCCATTTGATGTCCTTTTCGTTCGTTAGGTTACAAGTGAAGATGTTTTCGAGGATTGAGTGACGATGCTTGTTTTGTCGTTTGATTCATTTTTTTAATATAAATAATGTAACCGTTTGCTTTGCTTTTACGTCGCTAATCGTGTTTCTTACGATCGGCTTAGCTTCTGGTTTAAGTTAGGTGTGTGTTTGTTGAGCTAATTGAACAGTGTAGATCTGCTTCATTTTGACTGATTTTGTGCTTAATGAGCTTGAATCACGCTTGCTACTACAAAATTCGACGGAATTGATTTGCGGTGTTGCAATTTTTTTGTTCTTTTTGTTTGATCACAGGTGTCTTTGAGTGATTAGCAACGCCATGGCTACTGGACAGCTGTTTTCAAAGACCACACAAGCTTTGTTTTACAATTACAAGCAGCTTCCGATCCAACGGATGCTTGATTTTGATTTCCTTTGTGGTATGTGTGAAATTTTATCTCCGTCTAGATGGATTTAGTAACTGCATTATCTTAGTTGATGGTGTTGGTCATTAATTTGAATACTGGAAATTGTATTTTTAGGGAGGGAAACACCATCAGTTGCCGGAATAATTAATCCGGGGGCTGAGGGATTTCAGAAATTATTTTTCGGTCAAGAGGAAATCGCCATTCCTGTGCATTCAACGTAAGGTTACGTTTCTCTTGTTCTATCTTTGCAAATCTGTTACTTTTTTGTATTTGTACATGGAAAATCTAACTAGGTGTTAAGAAAGCTGATTCTCGTTGATTTAGCTAGGGTGACTAACGTAGAGTAATTGTGGATTATGTTTATGAGAGAATAATAATTTTTAAAGTATTGTTTGGTTAGTATATACTTGTGGTAATGAGCATTGTTTGTATTTAACCTGTCAAATATTGATGTTGTAAGAGGATTAATATGCTCGCATTTGATTTTATGGTAAGTTGCTCACTGGCATACTAATGCGAAATTTTGTCAACTGCTTTAACAAAGTTGTTGACTTAATATTTGAAGCAGTATTGCGGGATCTAGAATTGCAGTTGTGTATTTTCCAGGGCTTTGAATTTTCTTACCTTTATTTGATAAATTTTTGCAGTATTGAGGCAGCTTGTGCTGCTCATCCAACGGCTGATGTTTTCATTAACTTCGCATCATTTAGAAGGCAAGTACTTGTTTATTAGTTAATATTGTGGTTTGACTGCTGCTTGTGAACTACATTAGTCTTTTCATTTTAATATAATTGCAGTTCGGCTGCCTCATCTATGTCTGCCCTGAAACAGCCAACCATTCGGGTGGTGGCTATTATTGCTGAAGGCGTGCCTGAGGCGGACACCAAGCAATTGATTGCATATGCACGGTCAAACAATAAGGTAAGAACTGAGAAGTATAACATGAAGCTATTTTAATTAACCTGTATCTAAATTTTAAAGCTTATAAATGATTTTTTACATGTCTTTGTAACCTCTAACAAAAATTAATATTTTTGTTTTTACAGGTGGTTATTGGCCCGGCAACTGTTGGAGGAATTCAAGCTGGAGCTTTTAAGATAGGTGACACAGCTGGAACCATTGATAACATCATTCACTGCAAACTCTACAGGCCTGGATCTGTTGGTTTCGTCTCCAAATCAGTACGTACACATTTTTTAGCCATTGATTACCACTTGTTCAGAATAAAAAAAACTTAATTTTGAAGTTTCTCAGCCATTTTAAGATGTTTTGGCTCTCAAACTCTTTAGATTTTAACGAGGGAATGGACAATTCAGAAAATTTGTTGGTACATATCTTTACTAACTTGGTTGAAAGAGTTACGAAAAATGCTAATCTAATTATTTTAGTACAACTTTAAACACTCTTCTTACTTATTTGATTTCTCATTGTATATATCTAACATATTTGTAGTAATTTGGTTGAAAGAGCTTCGGGAAATGTTAATTCTTTTGCTACAACTTTAAACACTCTTACTTCTACTCATAGTAAAGATCTACTTGATGCTTGCATTTATGAAGTGTTAAATTGCTCTTACCCGTGGAGCATAATGCACCCCCTTCTCGACAATGAAATCGTATGTAGTTGACCATAACACAATATTTTGCGTACAATTTCGATATGTGAGATCAATTTTGTTATTCTGTATTGTCTCAAAACTGGTCCTAATTATGACCAGTAATTTTCTTGAGATATGTAGTTTGAATGTGCCATATGTTGGAACTTCGACAAATAATGTTTCTTTTGACAGGGTGGCATGTCTAATGAACTATACAACACTATTGCTCGTGTGACAGATGGAATCTATGAAGGTACACTGCATGCTTCCTAATGTTTTAATATATCTTTTACCTGCCTAAAATGCATTCAGATATATGATGGAACATAATGTGCGGATATTTTCAAACTCCTGTAGGTATTGCAATTGGAGGAGATGTGTTCCCTGGCTCCACTCTTTCTGATCACATTTTGCGGTTTAACAACATCCCGCAGGTACATTAATGTTTTTCTTGATTCTCTTGTGTGTTTTCTGGTGAACATGTGCATACTCGTAGCAAGAAGTATGTATAAATGTTTTGGGGCTGAAGGTTGATGATTTTGAAAGAGTTTCTTTACAACTTGGAAGTTTCTAATTACTTTTGTTCGTATACTTTAGAGGGGATACTTGAAGAAAATTAAAAAAATATTTTTACTGTTTTTTCGTGCTTTGGTATTTTCCTTTTTCTTTTTCCCTCCTAATGCATTTTTCTCCTGATAACTGTTAGGTTAAAATGATGGTTGTTCTTGGTGAACTTGGAGGGCGGGATGAGTACTCCCTTGTTGAAGCCCTGAAACAGAGAAAGGTAACCAAACCTGTGGTCGCATGGGTCAGTGGAACCTGTGCACGACTCTTCAAATCAGAAGTACAATTTGGTCATGCGGTAAGTTTTACTTCAGTTCTCCTGGACAGGTTTTCATTACCGTGAGACTTGCTTATCCCCAATCTTCCTTGAAATTTATTAAATCAGGGTGCTAAAAGTGGTGGTGAGATGGAGTCTGCTCAGGCAAAGAATCAAGCACTAAGGGATGCTGGAGCTATTGTTCCTACTTCATATGAAGCCTTGGAATCTGCAATTAAGGAAACTTTTGAGAAACTGGTTAGTTTCCAAAGACCTTTTGTCTGGCCCTGCCACTTTTTACTTCCTCCTGCACTAAGGGGTAGAAAAGGGCTAAATTTCTTCTAGGCCATGGAACTAGCCTCTATAATGTAGATGGTTGGTTTTTTCTTAGGTGGAGGAGGGGAAGATTCCCCCAGTGAAGGAAGTTACACCTCCACAAATCCCTGAGGATCTTAACACTGCTATTATGAGTGGGAAAGTCCGGGCTCCGACTCATATTATTTCAACTATCTCTGATGATAGAGGTACTTTCTGAACCTCTTTTTATGGCCTTGATCAACATTTTAAGTGTTTGACTTAGTTATATGCTAAATTTTTCTTATACCAATCTGCAGGTGAGGAGCCGTGCTATGCTGGGGTGCCAATGTCTTCAATTGTAGAACAAGGTTATGGGGTTGGTGATGTTATCTCTCTTTTGTGGTTCAAACGCAGCCTTCCCCGCTATTGTACCCAATTTATTGAGGTATGTTTGTCATTATTACAGCATCTTTTATGCATTTCTACTGTTAACATAATACAGAAAGCTCTATTTAATTTAACTTTTCTATTCCCGTTTATTTTCCATTTGGACTAAAACATATTTGCTACCGAGGAGTATTATGTGGTCAAGAATTTCTTTCCAATTAATATACATGTTTCCTGGGACAGATATGCATAATGTTATGTGCTGACCACGGCCCCTGTGTCTCTGGTGCTCACAACACTATAGTGACAGCTAGAGCTGGAAAGGATCTTGTTTCCAGCCTTGTATCAGGTATACAATCAGTTTTAGTTTTATCTCTCTTTTTCCTATGTTCAAAATAACTTATAGTTATCACATGAGATTTGGAATTACATTACAGAGAACTAAATTATGAGATTTTGAAACAGGTTTGCTCACAATTGGTCCCCGATTTGGTGGTGCCATTGATGATGCTGCCCGATATTTCAAAGATGCTTATGACCGTGTAAGAATTAGTGGGCATTACTTGAGAGTATTAAGCAGTACTCTGATTGCTCTGATGGTTTCTAGATTCTGAAACATTATCCTTTTGCTGTCCAGGGTCTTTCAGCTTATGAATTTGTTGAATCGATGAAAAAGAAGGGCATTCGTGTACCAGGAATTGGGCACAGGTATATAAAAAATTTTAAACCTTACATCTATGAAGTTTAATGTTCATGCATTGGTCGCTAATTGCAAATTGTTGCCTCCTGTAAAAAAGGATCAAGAGAGGAGATAACAGAGACAAAAGAGTGGAGCTGCTACAAAAATTTGCACGCGCTCATTTCCCTTCGGTGAAGTATATGGAATATGCTGTTCAAGTTGAAACCTACACTCTATCAAAGGCAAACAACCTGGTTCTTAACGTAGATGGCGCAATTGGGTCCCTTTTCTTGGATCTCCTTGCTGGCAGTGGAATGTTCAGCAAGCAAGAGATTGATGAGATTGTTGAGATTGGCTATCTAAATGGGCTCTTTGTTCTTGCACGCTCCATCGGTTTGATTGGGTAAGTCGAATATACTCCAGAATTTTCTTATCGAAGCTCGTACCCTTGCTTAGTTGGTAAAAAAAATTCATTTGAAATTGGGACATGTATAGTTGGACATTATTTATCCAGAAGAAGAATGAAAAGTGGAGTATCTGGTTTCTTAGTGTTTCTAACACAATGGTTCCTATCTCTGGAATTGCTTCTTGATGCAGATAGTGATAGCAATCCGGCTTATCTGTTACCAAAAGTCCACTGTTTGATATGTTTAATGTCTTTAGATATCTAGCGGACTTTTGATCTAGAATAGAATGTGGCTATACATACTGATAGTGCTACGTCCAATTCGCAACAAGTTTTTAGTTCCATATATCTTGCGCTATTCTATCCGGTACTATTTAAATTACTGACTGATTGTGATGAGGTCATATAGATAAAGAGAGAATGGCAGCCTTTTGTCATCTTTGTCTCTCTTTTACAGCTAAATCTTTAATCTGACTTATTGCTTATTCAAAATCTCAGGCATACCTTCGACCAGAAGAGATTGAAACAGTCTCTATACCGGCACCCGTGGGAAGATGTTCTCTACACCAAGTAATTCACTCTCCGGCAGCAGGTGCGAAAACCAACATGCTTTCCAAAAATATTTTCCCGTTTCAAGCGTCCTTAAATCTCCATTTTGTTGGGTTGTTAGACTAGTGTTTGTACTTATAATTACTGGCCGAAAACTTTTGGATTGGAAGTTGCAAGTTCATTAAGATACGACTTGGATCATTTATTGAACAAATTGATGTTTCGAAATCAAATGAGTGTTTGCATTGTTGTATAAGAATCTCTCCCATTTTTTTTTTACTATCGAATAGAATTGTTAGCCAAATTTATATTACTTGGAGGGAAGATACCATGACATATTCTTTCTCCTAGGACTCATTCCACATTTGGGAATGATGGAGATAGATTCACGTCAGTTTCGGGACACATTCTTTCTCCTAGGACTCGTTCCACGTTTGGGAATGATGGCGATGGATTCACGTTCTACTTAACTAGTGTTTTTCAACATGTTATCAAGAAATTTTAAAATATAATATGATTTTACATACCCTTAAACGGACTATAAATTACATTGATTGAAGTGTTTGGTACAACATTCTCCCCTCAACTCTCCATTGGAAAAACTCAAATTTTTCCTTTGATATTTGTTAATATGTTTTTGCTTATAACCTAACTTATGATTAGATGGGTTATTTCAACTTTCATTTTGAATTAAAATTTTGACAAAAATCATTTAATGATAGATACAAAATATTATTCACTGATATCAAGTCAGAGATTTTTTAAATTATATAAAACTGATATAAAAATGTTTTATGTTTTTCAAAGATCATACTCGAAATACTTGAAACTTTTATCAATAGTGAAAGATGATATGTTATACAAACAATATTTGTATTGTAAATATACCCAAATTTTTATTGGATTCAAATGGTTTGTAAAATAAGTATGAGTGGTAAAATGAATTGACGAATTAAATTTATATCGAATCTTAAATTAATTGAATCAAAATATAATGGATTCGTATTCGATCCGTTTATTAAATGAATCATAATATGAAAATTCGTATTCGATTAATTTACTAAACGAATCTAATACGAATATTTATTTAGTCATAACATTATTTAATGGCATAAATTATCATAATTTAGTAACATTAATTATTAATAAATGTATACATGTGAAATACACAATTAATATATTTACTAAAAATGATTCACCAAATATATATAATATTATTTTTCTGTGAAAATTAACAATAATTTCTGAAATACTAATTGAAAAATAACAATAACTAATATGGAAAATAATGAAATGAATCTTAAACGAATCAGAATGTTTAAATTCATATTTGATTTGTTTATTAAACGAATCGAATCGAATCGAATCATTTAATTAAACGTTTATATTCGCTTTAAATCGAATCGAATCGAACGATCAACGAATAGACGAAATCTAACCCAAATTACCACCCCTAGAAATAAGTGCATTGATGTCATTTTAAGGGAATCTACGCTTTGTGGGGATCTAATTGGGAGGGTCATAAAATTGAAACAATGGCCATTAAATTTGGAATTTTTAGTATTGAATTGAAACTTTTCAAATTTAATAATAGAAATTTTAAATTTAATTACCATGTTCCAATTTTAATAGTCCGAATTTCAACTTCAAACTTATAATATAAAAATAAAATTCGAAAAATTCAGGAAATATTATAAACATCATGGTCTCTTTATATTGCTTAGAAAATATAAACTTTTGATTGAGATTAGTGGGAAAAATATAACCAAAAGGCTTTCTGTCTCTCTTATATAGCTCAGCAAAGAGACAAAATAGGAAGCCACACGTTTCTTATACTACGGGTTCAATTCCAATCATAAACTTACTTCTGTCCACAAAAAAAAAAAAAATCATTGTTTAAATTGATAGAATAATTTTAATGTCATTGTAAGTGAGTACTTTGTTTGATATAATATAACTAGCCATATGATTCCACATATAGTGTGTGAAATTTGTAG
This sequence comes from Zanthoxylum bungeanum, assembly GCA_019454045.1. Taxonomy (NCBI): domain Eukaryota; kingdom Viridiplantae; phylum Streptophyta; class Magnoliopsida; order Sapindales; family Rutaceae; genus Zanthoxylum; species Zanthoxylum bungeanum. The sequence continues at coordinate 926 of SKCR01030656.1, read as the reverse complement.
AGGATCAGAAGAAAGTCAAAATGATGTAATGTTAATATTTTTCGTTCTAAAGATAATATTGGAAACTTATTCCTTAAATAAATTTCTCCCAACTATGAATTTATTTGGTTGTATCAACCACACAAACTTAGCAAAAGACAAATTATCACAAAAGCAATGATTTATGTGGTTTGGTGGAGAGTAGCTCCAACCTACGTGCATATGAGAAATGAGATCACTTTTATTAGACTCTGGATAAATTTCGACCCGATCACCTAACAAAGGATTTACCAAGATTTATAATGAATAACCCATCGGGTTTACTATGTGGTCGGGTACACGACTCACTTTCTCGCTCTATCATTTAGTTTGCTTTACAAGCTTGGCTCTCCAATTACAAGTGTTAGAAAATGTAAAAGTTGCTAACCCCTTTTAATGTGGCTTCTACCCTTTATATATGTTCTTATACCACTATTACAACTGACTCTAACGTTAGCTCATGTCGTTGAGTCATCATTGCAAGCCTTAGTCACACCGTTTCCACCACCTTCTCAACCAATCAGATTAGTTCGTTCCCATTTCACTGCACCAACCTCTAGTGGCCTATGACGGTTTCTGCTCTGCTACTGCACCAGCCTATGGCGGCTGGCGGAGCCAAGGATCACTGTGACCCATTGCTTTATCTTTTTCATCATTAGTCTTCTATGAGCACTTCTCTCCAGGTAGAGCAGACGTCATGCTGCTCCCATATTGGTCAGTCATGATCCCATCTTCATTCTTCGGGTCGGGTAACCGAGATAACTAGTACTCTTCCAAACCCAGATTTCAAAGTCATCGAGTCGCACCCATATTGACAATACTTCATCGGGTCGATCTTCAACAACTCTCAGAGCATCTAAAAAATACTCTTCAATGTGATCGGGTCGGGTACCATCTACACTTCTCCA
>SKCR01030655.1:0-109492 GCA_019454045.1 Zanthoxylum bungeanum | reverse complement strand
CACAAGCGCAATACTAGTCTATTCCGCATTATCGATGTCCGATCTCGATAATACTCCGACTAGGGATATTTAATGATTAACTTTTATAGATTGATACTGTCTCATATCATCTCAATCCAGTATTAATCATATGGACTTTCGCCATTTATTAATCAAAGTAAATATTATTACAAAACGGCAAAAGGCAATTTCATTATCACATAGTTAATTTTGTACAATAATACAATATCATTTACAAACAGTGACGCTATGGGACATAATGTCTAACAGTTGGCACGTACCTTAAGGTATAAAAAAAGTGCGCTCACTTGGTTGCCCGAACCCTTGAGTGGGGAGTCCTAGTTGTGGGCAATCATTCGTCAGCAGGAGCCTTTGTCTACATCCCCATAGACCTACACTTGAACCTTAGTTGTATGACCGATAGAAATTATTTCTTTATTCTTGTGTTTAGGACGATCATCATTTGGATTTAGTTGGACTTCTTGTTAATAGATATGAACTTGTTGGGCCATTTAAACTAGTACGAGTTCGTGTCCTTTGATAATTGGGCCGAAAGCTTCTAAAATGTTGATGGGCCATTTTATGTTTGGGCCTCTTATCATTTGAAGTTGTTTAGCCATGTTATCGCAAAGTGTAAACCTGTTGGGCCTTTTCATCTGGGATAATTTTACACCGCGCGATAGTATGATTGAATACTTTAAAATAATAATGGGCCAACTAGTATAAAACTCTTGATGTGCTTTTATCTGATACTTTAAGTAATTGTTCTATGAGAGACTCGTAAGCCCTCGATTGTGGTTCTTAGAATAGTAAAGTACCTTGAGTGGTTGGCAAACATGGTGCGAGTACCAAAGAAACATGGGAAGGTCATAATGTGCGTAGATTACAGAGACCTTAACAAAGCTTGCCCGAATGATGATTTTCCCTTACCCCAAAAGACTGCTGGTTGACAGTGTGACTTTATCTACCATGAACTCGTTCACAGATGGATTCTCGAGATATAATCAGGTTCTTATGGCTGAAGAGGACAAGCATAAGACTGCATTTGTCACATAATGGAGTACGTATTGCAACAAGATGATGCCATTTGGGCTCAAGAATGTAGGAGCCACTTGCAAAAGCGGATGGCAACGTATATAGCCCGGAACCTTATTTGTTGATATGGAATGTCGCATCATGTAGTAACGGACAACATAGTTCAGTTTCATGGAGAAACGAAAGCAATGCTACAGAAGTATGGAATAGGACATCACAAGTCATCGCCTTGCAAACCACATGCAAATGGGGTAGTCAAGGCAGTCAAAAAAACAATAAAGAAGGTGTTAGCCAAAATGACAGAGACTATAAAGATTGGGCTGAAAAACTACTGTACGCCCTGTGGGGATGCAGAAATTCTGTGAGAACAGCAATGGGGGCTACGCCTTACTCTTTGGTCTATGGAATGGAAGCAGTACTGCCGGTGGAAATTGAGATACAGTCAATGCGGTAATATCAGAAGTAGAGTTGCCTGAACAAGAATGGGCCTCGCAGAGATTTGAACAGTTGGCACTGCTGGATGAGAAGAGAATGAAGTCCTTCAATCACATGCAGATATACCAGAAGAGGTTGGCTTGAGCATTCAATAAGAAGGTGCATCCTACCAAGATCAGAAAGGGTGATCTAGTGCTTAAGTAGTCGAAGCCGTCGACGATAGACCCGAGAGGAAAGTTCAGACCCAACTAGGAAGGACCCTACATAGTCCTTAAAGTAATGGGAAATGGGGTAGTGCGACTGTCAGATTTAGAAGGGAATGAGATCACCGAGCCAATCAACGTGGATAGATTAAAGCAGTATTTTGCCTGAGGAAGAGAAGACCGAACAGACACCAAGAGAATTGTCGGAAGACCTAAGAAGCAGCGACATATCAGTATCAGTTTCGGGAAGGAATCTCAGGGGGCGAAGCCCACATTATCAGAGGTTGAAAGGAAGAATTCAGTGGAGTGAGTGAAAAAAAAAAGAGAAATCATTGATGGTTAGGTATATGTCCGTTGATGACATTGTTTTCTGTAGGGAGAAACCTTAGAAACGATAAGTGCGAGGTGTGCTCTCATCTGGTATTCTGAGTAGTTGATCTCGCTATACTCGCGAGCACTTGATTACGGGATCTTAGCAGTAGAAGCCTGAGTAGTGGGCGAGATGACTAGTTGGAGAGATAATGGATCAGTGAATGATCGCTTTCCTAGATGTCCATCCTGGTTTACTTATGTTACGATATGTGATATGGTTGGAAACGAAGAAAAAGTCACTAAAAAGAAAAGAAAAGAAAAAAAATAGACCACCTATAACCGATAATCGTGAAGCTACCCATGGGCGAGTATTGGGACCACCATGAGGAGAAATGCTACCTTAAAGGGTAGGTGTGTCGAAAAAAAGAGAAAGAAAGAAAAGAGAAAAAGAAAAAAAGAGAAAAAAAAAAAGAAAAATGAATTTCAAAATGAAAAGAAATAAAAGAAAGAGACGAAATAAAAAAAGAAGAAAACCATATCTTGTTGAGTACGAGGAAGTAATCACAGAGTATGATCAAGACATCTAGGTTGGTTAGACCCATTGATCCAATTCCCCGAGACAAAATCATCGAGTTGGCTTACTTAAGGATTAAGCTGCGAAAGAACCTTGGCACACACACACTGGGAGTCTAGTTCAGTTCACTCATTCAGACGATCGAATTTGAGCTTATCAAGTACTTTGAAGGTTCTCTGGTTTCGACACGGGGCATCCGTTGAGGGCAATAATATGTATAACTATTGGGACTACTTCGGAGCATGTAATATGATTCCATATCACGTAGTCCACCTTAACCTAGTGCAAACAACGAAGAACAAAAAACTAAATCAAGACTGGGGGTGACCAGTCTACCACCTCGCGGATAAGGGATATATCGAGAACTTGAGTTGTGAGACAAAAGAGAACTAAATAATCACTAGAGTTGAATTGACAGAAGGAAACTATAAGCAGGCCTAGGGGGCGATCGAAGACTTTTATAGGCGAAGAGCGCCAAAGAAGCACAAGGAAGGCCTGACCCATCGGAATAGGAAATACATCCATGTATACACGTCACATACATGCAATTTTTTTTTATTGTTCGCAGGTTTTGAAGAAAAGGAAAAATCAGCAAAGACAATCAGCACCGGGAATGAATCCCAAGGTCGCGGCCCACATTGTCAGAGTTTTGGAATGAATCCTAGGGTCGAGGCCCACATCGTCAGAGTATTGGAATGAATTCCAGGGTCGAGGCCCACATCGTCAGAGTTTTGGAATGAATCTTGGAATGAATCCCAGGGTCGAGGCCCACATCGTCAGAGTTTTCGAATGAATCCCAGGGTTGAGGCCCACATTGTCAGAGTTTTGGAATGAATCACATGGTCGAGGCCCACATCATCAGAGTTTTGGAATGAATCCCAGGGTCGAGGCCCAAATCGTCAGAATTTTGGAATGAATCCCAGGGTCGAGGCCCATATCGTCAGAGTTTTGGAATTAATCCGGGAATGAATCACAAGGTCGAGGCCCACATCGTCAGAGTTTTGAAATGAATCCGGGAATGAATCCCAGGGTCGAGGCTCACATCGTCAGAGTTTTGGAATGAATCCCAGGGTCGAGGCCCACATCATCAGAGTTTTGGGGTCGAGGCCCACATCATTAGCAGTTTCGGGAATGAGGCCCACATAATTTTGGGATGCGTCCCAGGGTCGAGGCCCACACATTAATAGCAGTTTTAGGATGCGTCCCAGGCTAGGAGAGCATCAAAGTATTTGCTGCAGAAGTCTGTTCCACCATCACTGATGATTTCTCGAGGTGTTCCAAAGCAAGTGAAAATATTTTTCTTGAGGAAATGTAAAAACACTTTGGAATCATTCGATGGAAGTGCTTTTGCTTCAACCCAATTGGAGACGTAGTCTACTGCAACCAGAATTTACAGGTTTCCATATGAGGGAACAAATGGTCACATGAAGTCAATCCCCATATATCGAATATTTCCACTTTGAGAATGCTTTGAAGAGGTCATTCATTTATTCTGGAAATATTTCCCATCCTTTGTCACCTATCACATTGAAGAACAAAGAAATGAGCATCTTTAAATAATGTGGGCCAGAACAAACGTGATTGCAGCACTTTAGCCGAGGTTTTGTTTCCGCTGAAGTGTCCGCCATATGGAGATGAATGACAATACTTCATGACACTATTGAACTCCTCCAGTGGTACACAATGATGTATTAACTGATCAGCACAATGTTTCAATAAGTACGGTTCATCCGAGACATAGTGCTTGACTTCTTTGAAGAATATCATTCTTTGCTGACGTGTCTATTCCAACGGCCATTTCCCTGGTACTATGTAGTTCACATTGTCATCATACCACGGGACTTACTGCTGCTTGATGGCAAACAATTGTTCATCTAGAAAAGTTTCATTAATTGTCAGTTCATTGCCAGTTGTACCTCCATTTTCGAGCCTTGACAAATGATCTGCCACTTGATTTTCTGTCCCCTTCCTGTCTCGGATCTCCACGTCAAATTATTACAGTAGAAGCACCCAACGGATAATCTGGGCTTGTCATCTTTCTTTGCGATCAGGTATTTAATTGATGAATTATCTGTGTAGACCATCACTTTGGGACCTAGCAAATAGGAGCGAAATTTATCAAAAGCAAACACAACTGTGAGAAACTCCATTTTAGTTATTATGTAGTTGAGTTATGTTTCATTTAAGGTTTTTCTGGTGTAGTAAATGGTGTGAAAAACTTTCGCCTTACGTTGTCCCAAAACTGCACCTACAGAAAAATCACTAGCATCGCACATCACTTAAAAAGGAAGTGTTCAGTCTAGTGTTACTATGATGAGGGCACATACAAACTTCTATTTCAAGATCTCGAAAGCATGGAGACATTCTTTGGTGAAGTGAAACGACACATCTTTCTCCAGTAGATTGCACAGAGGTTTAACAATTTGGGAGAAATCATTGATGAATCTCATATAAAATCCTGCATGACCAAGAAAACTTTGAATCCTTTTGATGGATTATGGTGGAGGTAATTTCTCTATCGTCTCGATCTTTGCTTTGTCTACCTCAATTCCCTTCTGTGAGATTTGATGTCCTAGGACAAACAAGGAGATTCAAACATGGAAAAGAATTGATTGATTGGGGGGGGACAAATTTTGGTGAATTAGGATGGTTGAATATTTGATTTATCTTGTTTAGGCATGATATTGGTTAAGTAAGGTATATAATATTTGTGATTTATCTTAATTAGGTATGATTTAATTTAATGTTTTATTTAATTTAGTATATACTATTTTGGATTAGGAAGTTACAATATTTTAATTTGGTATAATTATATTTTTTGTCTTATTTAATTTGGTAAATGACTTAATTAATATTTTATTTAGTTAATATTTTATTTAATTTAATTTGGGTGTCTTTTAGAGGCCATGGGTGTGTGTGCCTAGGTGGGTGTGGGCGTGGGCTTTGTCTTGGTAAGCTAGGTGTTGTGTTGGTTTGGTGAGTGGGTTTGGGCCAAGAGTGCATTAAACGAAGGTCCAACAAATGAGCCTGACGCTAAACAAGTGAATAAAAATCTAATGAAACACCGATTCCCTTCCGACGACCGTTTCCCGCAATATCCTTAACTAAAAAAGTAGTGCCTCCAACTGAGACTCATCTTCGGGTTTCACATGAAAAAATGGAATGCCTACAAATACCTTTCTGCACCATGAATTAGCATTCTCCCAATTGAGTACCAAATTAGTATCTTCACATCTTTGTAAAATTTTTCCCAGATTCTTTAACCAGTGGTCGAGTGAGTCTCCAAACACTGAGAAGTCATCCATGAATACTTCCATGCTTTGTTTTATCATGTTTGAAAAGATGGCCATCATGCAACGTTGAAATGTGGTAGGAGCATTTCAGTGTCCAAATGGCATCATGCGAAAAGCAAAATTACCATACGGGCATGTGAAGGTGGGTTTCTCATGATCTTCTAGGGCGACGACAATATGATTGTACCCTTAGTATCCGTCTAGAAAGCATTAGTAATCATGTCTCACGAGTCTGTCTAACATCTGGTCAATGAATGGTAATGGGAAATGATCATTCTATGTAGCTTTGTTTAGCTTCCTGTAGTCCATGCATACTCTTCATCCAGTCAATGTCCTTGTCGGAATCAGCTCGTTCTTTTCATTTGTGACTACAGTCATTCCTCATTTCTTGGGTACCATTGCATATGACTCACCCAAGAGTTGTCGGAGATGAGGTAGATGATGTCTGTATCCAACCATTTGATGATTTTTCAATTTCCATATTATAAATTAAGTGAGATTAATCTACCTTATCATATTAAAGGTTTCACCATTCCCCCAGCTGAAATTAAATATTAAACATAAAAGAAAGTAAAAAAACACACAAACTATTATTACTACTAAGAATAAAAATAAAAATACATTACAAAACTACTAAATAAAACACATAAGATACAATCCTTAATTCTTATTCAAGAAACCAAGGAAAGTATGAAATTTACAAATGAAATGGCTTGATATTTATAGGCAAAATTTTGCCTCCACCAATTTCTCCATCAAACATGGCACCGAATATGGCACAAAATATGGCACCAAATCCTCCAATCATGTTTGGAGGAAGTTTGACAATTTCCATTTTTTATTTGTTTTGAAAATGACTTTAATAATTGCATATAAACCACTTACGGATGTTTTATCAATTTGGGTCATGAAAACTTCTGAATTCGAAATTATTATGAGCGTCAACGTTGTAGATATTTGAGTCATCTTTAATCTAGAACTTGAATCACCTCAATCGGATATCAGAGTAGAACTTTATGGCCAACATACGATAATTATGCAAAGCTAAAATTTTCGAAATTGTACTTCGTTAGAACGCCATTTCAAGTTTCCAACCTTCAAAATCCAAATGTCAAGTCCAGTTTTTACGCTTATTTATTCCACATTTCATCCTGAATGATTCTATTGAGTCTCGATTTTATTTTATCTGTAAAATAAATAAAAAAAAACATCAAAATGTTCATAAAACCCAAGAAACCATACAAAATATTAGGTCGAAAGGGCGGTAAATAGTGATATATTTTCCGCTCATCACACCCCCCAACCTAACATTTTGCTAGTCCTCGAGAAAAACAACAAAATAAAATAAAATAAACAACTAAAACTAAATTAAACTAAGCCACTTTCGTTGGGATCAAAGTTTCATTTAGCGTATGCAACAAGCCTTTATTCCCTTAGGTGTCCCTAGTGGACGAGTTGTAGTCTCGTGAGGGCTTATACTGACGATACCCACAAACATCAATAAAATGTATACAAAAACAAAAAGGAAAAAGGAAATAAATAAATAAAATAAAATAAAATAATAGCTACATATACAATGTTCTCATAGAATATCTAGCAACAAAGTTAAAGGAACCTTCAAAATGCAAACTACAACTAAAATCATTTCCTTTGAACAAAGTATCTAAATCAGACTTTGAGTGTATGTGTGAATAGCCATGCAAACAGCTTCGATACAAAGTTATTAACTAGGTGAGTTTGTCTCAATTCCCAGTAGTTAATGAATCAAACCAACCAGACAATCTAAAATTATTCTGTCTACTACAATCTGCGCAAAGTGAGGTATGTGATTTTTTTTTATAACATCTTTAATCCATGTAGCGAGCTTTATGCCAGTGACTCCCAAACTAGTTGGCTTTAGGGCACCAGGTGTTATGACACCCATACAGACTTAATTAATCGGATCTCGAATGTCTATTTTTTTTATATATAACATCTTTAATCCATGTAGCGAGCTTTAGGACAGTGACTCCCAAAACAGTTAGCTTTATGGCACTAGGTGTTAAGACACCCCTACAGACTTAATTACTCGGATCTCAGATGTTATTTAGTAATATACACTATTTTTTTAATCATCATTCCTCACATCAAAAATAGCTGCAGACAGAAACAGATATTCAGGCAAACGGTCATTCATCAACCACCGATTATTTGAACTAGTCACTTTGTCAATTCCTTATTATCTATCTGCTACCGAACTATTTTTTTAAGTGCATATGAGTCTGACCTAGATATTAGGTTCAAAGTATAGGATAAAAGTGAAATAAGCATTTATCTTTTCCTAGAACTTTCTACTAAGACAAACAATCTCATCATTAGACTATATATATATATATATTATATTTAATTTTTTTAAATAAAGCACACATAAATTAAAACACACAAAACATGCAAAACACACGACATGCAGAGAATAAAACATGCATGAAAGAAAAAATTTGAGGGAGAAAAAAAATAAACATAAACAACCTCACTCTCAAACCTAAACCTAACATTGTCCCCAATGCGTTACAAAACAAAAGAAAGATAAAGGAACAATGTTACCTGTAGGAGCGAAGCGGGGTTTACCGCTATGTCTATGATGTTCGGTGACCACGACACTGTTGGGATCATAACCCATGGAGAGTACGGAGTAGCACTTCTTCATCTTCATTTTTTTTCGGTCAAACCAGAAATTTGAGGAAGAAATCGACAGTGAGCCGTGAGAGGGATAAGAGAAAAATGGAGGGAAGAAAGGTTTCCTAGAAACCGTGAAAGTGGAGAGAGAATTAGGAAAAGAACAAATGAATTATGGTTTATATATTTTCCAAAAGTAAATTAAACCATTTACCACTTTTTCAATATTCCAAAATTCAAAAAAGCAAAAGTCAAAAGCAAAAAGAAATAATTCTTTTCAACTACTACATCAATCAATCAAATCAAGTGACAACTTGTCACATCACTCAAAGTGACATTTGATTTGACGCTTGATGTGACTAACGATTTGACGCACGATTTGACTTACATGCCGCACTCGAATTCGAAATGCGAATTTTCCGTCGCGACGCAATTAAACGATTACGCCTAGCGAAATCACTATTCACGTCGCTAACGAATTAATTCTAAATTAATTCGTTCACCCGAATTAAAATATAATTTTAATTCCGCGTCGAAATCCGATTTCTAATAATATATCAAATATATTATTTTATTGATTAATTCCAAATTAATCGTTCTCTCTCTTTTAATTAATATTTTATCCCAGATAAAATATCTCTGTAATTAATCCCAGACTAATTTTCTCTCTCTTCTAATTAATCTCAGATTAATAAAGTGTGAGTCATACATCATCGGTGAATCTTCGGGAAGCGACCCATGAGATCCCCGGATATGTTGGTAGTAAATACGGTCGTCGGACTATCCGAACACGTAAGTACCTCGTACTACGTTTGTACCGATTTACAAGACAAGGTTGGCTTCTAGCAAAGCGCCATGCCTACCCAATTCTCCAGAAATATCCTTATAGGAATATTAGATATATATCAAGCATAGTATACCGTAGTATTGTGTATATCGATCCAGTATCGGATGTTCACGTGCAAGGTCTGGAGCTGGAATTGTGTCTGCCCCGTACGAAGCACATATCGGATGTCTGGCAACTAGTCTCTATAATCGGATATACATGACCTAGTCATAATATCCCGATAGCTCGAGCATTTAAGAGAACGAGTTTCGTATCCTATGTGACCATCATCTCCATATGACTAGAGTGATACTTCCATCTTAACATCACACCCAACACACTACGATTCTCAATATACCCAGCATTGGCGTACACAGAACCTGTTAAAGCCTTGGACGACCTCAACCAAAGTATATTGATTGTCGCAAGTATTAGCGGTCCAAGTCTCACGTTAAGACCAAATACACCTACCCTGATTGCAGACTCCCATAGACACATAGTCATACTACCAATTGGATTCCGCAGGGGTCTATCCAGAGCGAAGCTGTTTCCCGTACCATCGGTAAAACACAACCTCCTATTACACTTGCATGAGTATCCTATACCCAAATTTATGAGCACTATGATGTTGTGCCCTCACAACGTGCACAAGTGTAATACTAGTCTTTTATGTATTTATCGATGTCCAATCTCTATAATACTCTGACTATGGATATTTAATGATTTATCCTTCGTGGACTGATACTGTCTCTTATTATTCTCCGTCCAGGAACAAATCATAGGGACCTCTCATCATTTATACATCTAGGTGATCTAATCACAAATGATAAGAGTGCAATCTCCTTTGTCACATAGTTAATTTGTAGAACAACACAATGATCTGTACAAATAGTGACGCTGTGGGTCATAATTGTCCAACAATCTACCACTTGGCCTATAGCCAGTCACTCGAGTCTCTGACACCCGAACTATGTACTGTTGGCTGAAATTGCTGAGAAATGTTTTCGTCAGCGGATTTGCATGATTATCGTCTGATGCGATTTATTCGATCATCACATCGCCGCGATGTATGATCCGAACGAATCAGATGATTATCAAAATAAGTATATGGATCATCGATGAGACCATTAATTCTTTAGCCTATGCTGACGCCTAGCTCAGCTACTAACAGAACTATATCTAATCTAATTAGATTTATTATTGACCCAGATGGCATCTATTGATGCCTCAGCTGCTGCAATTAACCCGCATTTGTTGTTTATTCGGTAACAATATCTTGCTTGGAAGATTTCCAGCTCACTGTACCGTTATTGTAACTTTTATAGTACCTTTGTTACGACTTATAGTCGTTATCATGAAAGCCAAGCTTTCACCGATTAATTATATGGGAATATCATTTCCAAGAAATGATATATCATCATTATTTTATAGGACATCTACTATCAGTGCGCTCCCACTAACCTTCTTATATACACAAGAATCATTATCGTTTTGAATTAAATCATACACCATTATGATTACATCAAAACGATAATTCCAAGAACCTAATGCTTGCTTCAATCCATCTATGGATCGAATAACCTGCAAACCTAGTTTGCTTGTTATGGTTCGACAAAACCGACAGGATGTTGTAAACATCCTCCGAAAGGTTTCCGTTAAGGAAAGTGGTTTTGGCATTCAGCTGCCACATTTCATGAATGAAACTTGCAGCATGAGCAAGCATTATCCAAATGGATTTATCGTGGCAACAGGTAAAAGGTTTCATCGCAATCAACACAATGTTGAAAACTCTACCTTTTCGCTACAAGCCTAGCTTAGTACGTTGGTATGTTGCCATCAATGTATGTCTTCCTTGAAGACTTATACAGTACCGATAGGCACAATGCCTTGCGGTACATCAACTAGTATCCAAACTTGGTTGATATACATGGAATCCATTTCGAATTCATGACACTTTGTTATAAAATTGGGAGTACATACCTTGTATCACTTCCACATACGTAGTGGTTGGTATTCCTCAAAAGATAGACATCTTTATGAGGTTAGATCAGAAACCCATACCCCAGGTTGTTTTCTGACTCTATCGGACCTACGCGATTCTTGCGTATTTGAAGATTAATGGTTTAGTTTCATCCTTGATGAACTATTTATGTTCCATTAAGATTCGGTGCCTTGAACAGTATTACTCCGATTTTCATCGAGTTATACTATCCTCCCACTTACCACTGCATATCGGTATTCCTCTTAGGAAAACCGCATGGTGAGCAATAATCTAATTATTCTCATGTGAGGTGTATAAGTACAATACTTATGGTATCCCTAGGATAACCTACATTTGGCACTTATCCAATTTGGGTTTTAGTTTGGTATCATCCAAATATATATGCGTAGCATATCCAAATCTAACAGGTATTTGAAACCCCGATTTCTTTTCCCGTTCGTATATTATATGAGATATGTCAAACATATATTATGGAACCTTATTCAAAATAAGTTCTTGCACTGATTAAAGCTTATCCGTTGAAGGAAATGGTAGCTCAGAGTGACTCGTGATTAACCTTATCATGTCTAACAAAATTCGGTTAATCCTGTTCGGGCACACCGTCAAACTGACGCGTTCCGGGAGGAGTCCTCATTGAAAGAATACTATACTCTTTCAAGTATACGAGAAACTTATTGCTCAAGTATTTTCATCATGGTCAAACCGTGATGGTTCAATACTTTAGCCGATCTGTTTGTCTATTTCGTGTCGAAACTGTGAAAGTTTCCAATTTGTGTTACAAAAGAAACACATAACCATAAAGCGATGTCACATCCGTATAGGTCACGAAATATTCATATCGACATCTAGCCTAACTAGACATGGGCCCACTTGCTTCACTATGAATTAGGACTAACATATCGGTGGCACTAGCACTTTTACCAAGTAAATAGTGTTTTAAGAAACTTTGCCCAATAAACTAGATTCGTATACATTATTTGAATAGAATCAAATCAGTCATAGTACCCATTCTTCGAAAGTGTGGATATACGATTCTTGTTTAATAGTGTCACTGACAACTATGCCACAATTAGTTTCTTAACTGATCAAATCAGTTTGAGCTATTTATTTTTCATGTGATATATTTGAGATATTATTTATATTCAAAATATAAATTCTGTTATTCACATCTAATGTGTTTATCTCAATATCATCTTTATATAATAAAACACTTTAGTGTTCTAGAATATAATGGTTCACCCGCAGCGGGTCAAACACTGATATAGAGATAATGTATCTAGTCAAACTAGTTACATTATAACAGTTTCCTAATTTAGGTACATACCCGAAGGTAGTTCCTAAATTCAGGTATCTACGGTTAAAGCAGCGAATTTCGTCCCGTTTTCAATTCGCAGATAAATCTCAATTGAAGTTAGTCTCCTGTTCAAAACAGATTCTGAACATCAATACATATATTTTATGTACCACACTAAGTATTTAAAATCTAATTTTAATACTAGCTGTGAACATAATTATGACAATCATTTTTGAAGTCAGAGCCTTGCTCGTCTTCAATTCCTTATTGGGATATGTCCTTTATCTTCCCAGAAGATTATAATGATTTTGCCATTGCCCTTTTTCACACTCCAGAAGCCTTTGACCAAGCCTCGGGTTTCTAGAATATCGAAGTAAGGTGCGCCTTGCGCTATTTGCCTAATTGAAAACTTTGACTTTGTCTCCTTGAGAATAGTCATTAATTCTCCAAGAATTATTTATTGCAATTTAGTATTTCAAAGATCTAAAATGGATCCATGAAAATCCTTCAATTTCATTTATCATACTTTAATGATCTAATCCTTAGTTCTGATTTAGAAATTAAGGAGTCTATTGCGACAAGCATAATGGATTAAGCACTTAAGTTATCATTACATAAATCTTCCAAAGATTATGCTCTACTATTTGCTTAACTCCGGGCTTAGGCTTAATACTTTATTTTATCAAATAAACTAACTTATTATTTTTCCAGGACCATCCTGAAATTATTCAAAATTTTAAAATTAAACCATTTAAACACATTTTCCCCAGGATTATGTTTTAAATGCCAATCTTTCAATATTATCTTGATTCTAATAGTCCAACTATTTAATCAACGATTTGTGGTACTTTGTATTATATTGATTATTATAGTCCAACTATACAATCAAATATAATTTAAATTAATTAACCTCAATTACATTGATTACTATATTCCAATTATAAAATCAACTGTAAATCGAAATTAATTAATTAATTCAAATATATTGATTACTATAATCCAATTATATAATCAACTATAATACAGTCCAACTGTTAATTAAAACAACAATTTAAATATTAGTCCAACTAACATTTAATCTAACGATGAAATAATATGTTATTGAGCGCGTATGGCGAGTAATTGAACGCATATTGCAAATTCAATTCTTGCCTCCCACTATTTTTCGGCGAGCCTCTAACCCTCTGTCGAGTACTCGGGAAACCGTGTTTCCTAGTGGGCTAGGATCCCGTTAAATATCACACAATCTTGACTTTGGCCAACAAATTGTATGATAATTAACTAGGTAGATCTCTAAGATCGATTGGATCCAATCCAATTCCTAGATCCGGTAGGGGGACGTCCAAGCCCGAAACATATATCTTATATATGCCAATATATCCAATTTATTACCTAACCTTTTTCCTCTGAATCAACTAAGCCTTGGCTGTGGCACAACAAACTTAGTGATCCCAGTCAAGCATGACCCATTGACCATGGAAAGCTTCGTAATCAATGTCGATGGAAAAGAAGTGGTCTTGACTTTGGCCAACAAACCACAACTTGGACAAGACGTTGATATGGAACAAAGCCTTCGTGATTCAAACACATCTTCGACAGACAAAGGCCTTGACTTTGGCCAACAAACCAATGTCGTCTCGGATCTTGAGTGAGAATCACTCAATGGAAGGAAAGACACTTAATATTATTTGAGGGTTTTTCGCGTGCAAATTGGCAACCAATTTATTATCTTTGTTAAGGTCTCATCATCATACACCCTTAAACATGCATTCTAAACACATAATAAAGTGCATATGAATAAAATAATAATGATATGCGGATGGATATTTAACATTGATCCTAGATCAAATCTCTCATTTTCTCTCTCCAAAGCTAGCACATGTATTTACTTCTACCTGTTACACTACACTTCTAAAGAAACCTCATTTACATTGAGGGGAATCGGTGAGAAGAGAATACAAAGAGTATAGAGGTGATAAGGCTGGACACACAGGTCCTATTAATAAATCAAATTTATTAAAATTTCCAAAATTGTCCCACCCGACTAATATCCATCTGATATACATTATTCATGCATCGCAACCATGTATTCATACAAGCATGTTATCAATCAATCTATTCCAATTAATTAATCTGATAATTAGTGATCATCCAATGTTCAAACAACGATTTGATTTTTGCGCGAGTCAAACTCGTTTTGCGAATAAGTACTCAAAGTACGAATTCTTGAATTAAATTAAACTACAACATTGAATCCAATTTAATATGCATTTAATTCTAATTCACTATTTAATTCCAAATTAAATATTACACTTTTATTAACGAACCTTTACGACTTAAATTCCAAATTTAATCGCAACGGGTCTCTAAGCCCGATTAACATCTAATGTTTATTTAATTAAAGTCCAATGAGCTTTTAATTAATTTCTTTTAAGGCGTGGACTTTTGGTCAACTCGGGTCAAACCCAATAACCAAAATCCAATCCGGGAGTTACCCCATAAGTCCATAAATCAATCTTGGCCCATTAGGCCCAATTAAATAACTAAGGTCCATTAGGTCATAATATGACTTTTTGGATGCGGTTTTGGGCCCAATTGGATCCAAGCAAATTGGCCTAAACATAACTTGGTAAAACCAAGCCCAAAAGCCCAATTACAACCATTAAGGCCCAAATTCCAAAAACAAGCCCAATTAATTAATTTATAAAATTCCAAATTCCATAATTAATTAACCTAAGTGTAATACACAATTAACCACCCAATTAATATTTCTAAAACATCAATTAGCATAATTAATCATGCACTTTAACAACAAATAGTGTCCAACACAATTCAATCAAAATCAAACTCAATTTACATGCTTAAAGTCTCGGTAATTAGGGGTTTTTTCAATCCGATTCGGTTTCAATCCAATTGAATCCACAATCATCATTTCCCAAATCAATTCAATTCATCCAATGAATCAAAACAAAAAAAATCACAATGAATTTCATGTTACTTGAATTCGGCCAAGCCTACTTTTAAAGGGAAAAATGTTCCAAATCAAAATTCAATCCAATTGAACTTCAAAACAACATTACCCTATTGTTTTAAGTCATCCAATGATCAAACAAACAAAAAATCACCAAGATATTAGGGTCTCAAATTTCGGCCATGCCCAAAAATTTGGGGGAAAATGGATCCAATCCAATTTCATGAAATTGAACATACACAACTTCAATTAATCAACATACAAGCATACCTAATCAATCAATTCAACAAAATCATGCTTCAATTGATTTTACCCAATTTCAAACCCTAACTTTTTCATGCTTGATCAAAGCTCATAGATACCATTGTTGGTTTCTAATCAGGTCCCAAGATACATAAAATCAAGCAAGAAATTCGCATGAATACATCAAAGAAGTAAGGTGGAATACATACTCACATTGAACGGTTTGAGATGCGAAGAACAAAACCACTTGGCCTCCTCCATGAAGCTCGGTTTTGGTCTCTTTGAACTGCAGTGGTGCTCGGTTTTGGGCTGTGAAAGCACTCCAAGATTCGGCCATGGGAGACACCATGGAAGCTCCAAGCTTCAAGCTCCAAAATTGATTCCAAGCTCATGTGTTAGTTTCCCTATCACTATAGTATAAACCAAGGTGTGCTAGCACTTCTTCATCTTCCTTTATTTTCGGTCAAATCAGAAATTTGAGGAAGAAATCGGCAGTGAACCGTGAGAGGAAGAAGAGAAAAATGGAGGGAAGAAAGGTTTCCTATAAACCGTGAAAGTGGAGAGAGAATTAGGAAAAGAAAAAATGAATTATGGTTTATATATTTTCCAAAAAGTAAATTAAACCATTTACCACTTTTTCAATTTTCCAAAATTCAAAAAAGCAAAAGTCAAAAGCAAAAAGCAATAATGCTTTTCAACTACTACATCAATCAATCAAATCAAGTGACAACTTGTCACATCACTCAAAATGACATTTGATTTGACGCTTGATGTGACTAACGATTTGACGCACAATTTGACTTGCGTGCTGCACTCGAATTCGAAATACGAATGTGCTCGTAAATAATCCCAGGCTCGGGTTCGCTAATTCCAAATTAACGAATTTTTCGTCGTGACGCAATTAAACGATTACACTTAGCGAAATCACTATTCATGTCGCTAATGAATTAATTCTAAATTAATTCGTTCGCCCGAATTAAATTCTAACTTTAATTCCGCGTCGAAATCCAATTTCTAAAAATATATCAAATAAATTATTTTATCGATTAATTCCAAATTAATCGTTCTCTCTCTTTTAATTAATATTTTATCCCAGATAAAATATCTCTGTAATTAATCCCAGATTAATTTTCTCTCTCTTCTAATTAATCCAAGATTAATAAAGTGCGAGTCATACATCATCGGTGAATCTTCGGGAAGCGACCCATGAGATCCCCGGATATGTTGGCAGTAAATACGGTCATCGGACGATCAGAACACGTAAGTACCTCGTACTACGTTTGTACCGATTTACAAGACAAGGTTGGCTTCTAGCAAAGCGCCATGCCTACCCAATTCTCCAGAAATATCCTTATAGGAATATTAGATCTATATCAAGCGTAGTATACCGTAGTATTGTGTATGTCGATCCAGTTTTGGATGTTCACGTGCAAGGTCTGGGGCTGCAATTGTGTCTGGCCCGTACGAAGCACATATCGGATGTCTGGCAACTAGTCTCTATAATCGGATATACATGACCTAGTCATAATATCCCGATAGCTTGAGCATTTAAGAGAACGAGTTCCGTATCCTATGTGACCATCATCTCCATATGACTGGAGTGATACTTCCATATTAACATCACACCCAACACACTACGATTCTCAATATACCCAGCATTGGCGTACACAGAACCTGTTAAAGCCATGGATGACCTCAACCAAAGTATATTGATTGTCACAAGTATTAGCGGTGCAAGTCTCAGGTTAAGACCAAATACACCTACCCTGATTGCAGACTCCTATAGCCATATAGTCATACTACCAATGGGATTTCGCAGGGGTCTATCCAGAGCGAAGCTGTTTCCCGTACCATCGGTAAAACACAACCTCCTATTACACTTGCATGAGTATCATATACCCAAATATATGAGAACTATGATGTTGTGCCCTCACAACGTGCACAAGTGTAATACTAGTCTTTTACATATTTATCGATGTCCAATCTCGATAATACTCTGACTAGGGATATTTAATGATTTATCCTTCGTGGACTGATACTGTCTCATATCATTCTCCGTCCAGGAAAAAATCATAGGGACCTCTCATCATTTATACATCTAGGTGATCTAATCACAAATGATAAGAGTGCAATCTCAGTTGTCACATAGTTCATTTGTACAACAACACCATGATCTGTACAAATAGTGACGCTATGGGTCATAATTGTCCAACAGAATTGTATCCCAAGTATAAATCGTACTATCGTCCATTCGGATTCGGCTACAGAATTTACGTATGGGTTTCCATTCGATATACTGCAAGGAATAATAACACACATAAACATTAATGCAATGTAACAAAAAAATAGGCATGAAATAGTATAATAATGCATATGCGGATAATCACCAACATCAACAAATAAAATAGAGGCGAAATAATAAAATAACAATAAAAAGACAAAGATAAATAAAAAACTAAATGCGAAATAATAAAATAACGATGACAGTGAATAAATAAATAAAAAAGATAAATAATGGAATGCCAAAAAAAAGTAAAATATGACCAGAAATTTGGCCGTCTTTGATGTAGGACTTCGCATACCTAGTTGGATGTATTTCACGTCCCGCCACGCATGCAGCGTCCGGAGCTATAAAATAAATATGGTAAATGGTGCCCTCAGGTCTTACCTTTTAAGTTACTTTCTCGAATGTGCGTTAGGCCGTCACCGGATGGATTGAAGCTTTGCTGTTTTTGGTTACTGGTCGCTGTTTTCTGGTTGTTGTTTTGCTGTTTTTGGTTGTTGTATTTTGGCTTCCTGTTTTGGTTTCTGCTCACTATTTTTTGCCTGTTGTTTGCTGTTTTTGGGTTGCTATTTTGGTTCTTTTTTGGGCTGCTGTTTTTACTATTTTTGGCTGCTATTTTAGTTGTTTGTGGACTGCTGTTTTTGATGTTGTTTTTACTATTTTTTGGGTGATTTTGCTGATTGTTTTTGGTTGTTTTTTTAGGTGATTTTGCTGTTTTAGTTTTGGTGATTGGCTTTTATTTTTTATTTCGTTGGTTGGCTTCTGTTTTGGTTTCAATTTTTTTGGTTTCTTGTTGTTTCGGTTGTTTGGTTGTTGTTTCTTAGGGTTTTTGTTTGTTGTTGTTCAAGATTTTGGCTAGGGGTTTTCAGTGATGGCTTTTGGTTTTTCTTTATGTTTCGGTGGTAAGAAGAAGAAGAAGAAGAAGAAAGAGCTTCAGTTTTTTTTTGTGTTTGCCATCAAAAGCCTCCTTCAAGTTTCGATGATTGCTCCTTTTTATGATGACAATGGATCTCCAAATTATTGAAATAAATCATGGAAATTTGGGAGATATATTCTTAAATTATTTTGGGAATAAAATCTCTTAAACTTTTTTAATTGGTGAGGATGGGATCACCAATCTTGTTAAATGGAAAGTGTTGATGAATGAATTTTGGCATGTGAATTTCATGGAATTTCAAATCTTGTTAAATTCGATAGTGTTGATTAGGGAATTTGTGCATGTTGAATGCATGGTATTTTATCTATTTGGGAAGATTTGGGTGTGCATGGTGTATTGTATGGGCCTTGGGCGTGTGGATGGATTGCATAGGGTCTTGGGCCGATTGTATGGGTTGCAGGGTAATGGGCCGGTTGCAAGTGTTTGGGGCTTGTCCGAGGCTAAAGTTTGAAACCGCGGCTGAGCTAATCCGAGGCTGGCTAGTGAGTCTGAATCTAATGAGGTGCTAATTTTAGAGGTTTTCCTTCCTTCCAACATTCATTTTTTTCGCAACTTCCACAACTTTTCAGGTAGTGCCTCCATACGAGGCTCATCATCGGGCTCATGCAAAAATGCAGTGTCTACATTCGCCCCAACTATAATGGGGCTTGTTCAGTGTGTGATAGTGACAACCCTATCAAAGTCATGCATGTATTTTTGCTTACTAGGTTAGTCGGTCGTTGTCGGACTTACTTGTTTTTTTGCTACTTTTGTGAGATGCTTTGATCTTTGGGATTTCTTCCCGATCTGAATTGAGTTGATGGCGGGGTGCTTCAACCCCTGGGCTTCATTCCCGAACCATGTTGGGTGTGAGATGCTTCAATCTCTGGTCTTCATTCCCGAACTGAGTTGAGTTGATGGCGAGGTACTTCGACCCTTGAGCTTTATTCTCGAACCATGCTGGGTGTGAGATGATTCGATCTCTGGGCTTTATTCCCGAACTGTGATGAGTTGATGGCTAGGTGCTTCGAACCCTAGGCTTTATTCCCGAACCATGCTGGGTGTGAGATGCTTCGATCTCTGGGCTTTATTCTAGAAACTGTGCTGAGTTGATGGCGAGGTACTTCGACCCCTGGTCTTCATTCCCGAACCATGTTGGGCGTGAAGATGCTTCGATCTCTGGGCTTTATTCTCGAACTGTGCTGAGTTGACGGCGAGGTGCTTCGACCACTAGGCTTCATTAACGAACCATGCTGGGCGTGAGATGTTTCGATCTCTGGGTTTTATTCCCGACCTGTGTTGAGTTGATGGCGAGGTACTTCGACCCCTGGGATTTATTCTCGAAACATTCTTGGTGTGAGATGCTTCGATCTCTAGACTTTATTCCCGAATTTTGATGAGTTGATGGCGAGGTGCTTCGACCCCTGGGCTTTATTCCCGAACCATGATGGGTGTGAGATGATTCGATCTCTCCGATTTATTCCCGAATTGTGCTAAGTTGATGGCGAGGTGCTTCGACCCATGGCCTTTATCCCGAACCATGCTGGGTGAGAGATGCTTCGATCTCTAGGCTTTATTCCCGAACTGTGCTGAGTTGATTGCGAGGTGTTTTGACTTATGGGCTTTATTCCCGAACCATGCTGGGTGTGAGATGTTTCGATCTTTGGGCTTTATTCTTGAACTGTGCTGAGATGATGGCGTTGTGCTTCGACCCTTGGGCTTTATTCCCGAACTATGCAGTGTGTGAGATGCTTCGATCTCTGTACTTTATTCCCAAACTGTGTTGAGTTGATGGCGAGGTGCTTCGACCCTATGTCTTTATTCCCGAACCATGCTGAGTGTGAGATACTTCGATCTCCTGGCTTTATTCCCGAATTGTACTGATTTGATGGCGATGTGCTTCCACCTCTGGGCTTTATTCCCAAACCATGCTGGAAGTGAGATGCTTCGATCTCTAGGCTTTATTCCCGAACTGTGCTGAGTTGATGACGAGGTGTTCGACCCCTGGGCTTCATTCCCAAACCATCTTGGGTGTGGGATGCTTCACTCTCTGGGCTTCATTCCCGAACTATGCTGAGTTGATGGCGAGGTGCTTCGACCCCTGGGCTTTTTTCCTGAACCATGCTGGGTGTGAGATGCTTCGATCTCTGAGGCGCTTCTACCTCTGGGATTTATTCCCGAACTGATGATGAGGTGCTTTGACCCATGGGCTTTATTCTCGAACCACCGGGTGTGAGATACTTCTATCTTTGGGATTTTTTCCCGAACTGAATAAGTGATGGCGATTTGGTCCATCCCCGTGACTCTTCGATCCATGAGGGAGTTGTTTCCATGATGATGAAGTGTTTCGACCTCTGGGATTCATTCTCAGACTTTGATAATGTGGGCCTCGGCCGTAGGATTCGTTCTTGAACTATCGAACTGATGGTAGTGGGGCAATTTGCCCCTAATCCGTCCTCATTCTCGAGGCTATTTGCTCGTCCTCATTCCCGAGGTTGTTCTCCATTACCGGAGGCCATTCCCGTCTTGCTCATCCTCATTCCAGAGGAGTTGCTCATCCCAATTCTCGAGGTTGTTCTCTATTCCCGGAGTGCCATTCCTAGCTTACTCGTCCTCGTTCCAAAGAGTTACTCGTCCTCATTCCCGAGGTTGTTCTCCATTCCCGGCCTGCTCGTCCTCATTACCGGGGAGTTGCTCATCTTCGCTGCTTTTCATTTCTACAAAGTCTGCGAACACAAAACAAAAATTTTGTGTATGCAACATTTATGCATGTATGCATGGATGAATTCCCTATTCTGATGGGTTTTCTTTGTCCTATTAGCTTGATGTCATCTTTGGTTATGCCTTCCTTGCGCTAGAGGGTTTTCTTCACCCCTTTAAGGATCCTCTTGGCCTTTCGTGCCCTCTTGCCTATAAAAAATTTTTGTCGGCCCCTTGGCCTGCTTACAGTTTCCTTCTTATCGATTCTCCTTCGATGATTACTCAGTTCTCTTTGGTCTCATGGCTCAAGGTCCCGTTGTGTCCGTTATTCGCGGGGTGGTTGACTGATCATCCTAAGACCTGTCTCAGCTTTCTACTCTTTGCTACATGCACCGGGTCAATGTGGATTACCATTTTTTGAAAGCGACCTCATCATTTTGGGATCATGTCTTATGATTCTCCAGTTTCTAAATATGCCCTCTCCCTGAAATTGGACTCCATTGTCTGTCACTATGTGATGTGGCATTCCGTATCGACATACTATATCACGGGTAATGAAATAGTCCCAATAGTTACACATATTATTGTCCTCAAAGAATGCCCAGTAATGAAACCAGAGAACCATAAAAACACTCAATGCAACTCAAATCCAAGTCTTTGAATAAATCATCTGAGCCAGACTTACAGTGTGTGTGTGCAAAGGTTCTTTTACACCTTGATTCCTAGGTAAGCACACTCAATGATTTCATTTCAAAAATTGGGATCGATGGGTCAAACCAACCTGGATATCTCAATTATGCTCTGCAATTGCTTTTTATGTGCTCAATGATTTCATTGCAATTGCTTTTTTTTTCTTTTCTTTTGTCTCTATTTTTTTAACACACCTACCATTTAAGGTAGCATTTCACCTCATGGTGGTCCTAATACTCGCCCATGGGTAGCTTCACGCTTATCGGTTATTGGTGGTTTAATTTTTTTCTTTAGAGACTTTTCTTTTATTTTCAACCATACAACACATCATAACACAAGCAAATCATGATAGACATCTAAGTAAACCGTCATTCATCGACCTGTAATTTCTTCGACTAGTCACTTTACCAACTACTCAGGTTTTCACTGCTAAAAATCTATAATTAAGTGCTTACGAGTCTAACATATATCAACTACTCAAAGTGTCAAATAAAAGTACGTCAAGAACTTATCGTTTCTTTCATCTCACATCAACTCACATCAATCAATCAAATCTCACATCACTCAAGGTGACATGTGATTTGACGCTTGATGTGACTTGCGATTTGACACTCGATTTGTCTTGCGTGCCGCACTCGAATTCGAAATGCGAATGCGCTCACAAATAATCCCGGGCTCGGGTTCGCTAATTCCAAATTAACAAATTTTCCGTTGCGTCGTAATTAAATGATTACGCCTAGTGAAATCACTATTCACGTCGCTAACGAATTAATTCTAAATTAATTCGTTCGCCCGAATTAAAATCTAATATTAATTCCGCGTCGAAATCCAATTTCGTATAATATATCAAATATATTATTTTACCGATTAATTCCAAATTAATCATTCTCTCTCTTTCTATGATATTTTATCCCGGATAAAATATCTCCGTAATTAATCCCAGATTAATTTTCTCTCTCATTAAATTAATCCCAGATTAATAAACGTACGAGTCATACGTCATCGGTGAATCTTCGGGGAGCGACCCATGAGATCTTCGGATATGTTGGCAGTAAATCGGGTCGTCGGACTATCCGAACACGTAAGTACCTAGTACTACGTTTATACTGATTCACAAGACAAGGTTGGCTTCTAGCAAAGCGCCATGCCTACCCAATTCTCCAGAAACATGCTTACAGGAATAAGCGATCTATATCAGGCGTAGTATACGTGGTATTGTTTATTTTCATCCAGTATCAAATGATCACGTGCTAGGCCTGGGGCTGGAATTGTGTCTGCCCCGTACGAAGCACATGTCGGATGTCTGGTAACTAGTCTCTATATCGGATAACTATGACCTAGTCATATTATCCCGATGACTGCAGTACTAAAGAGTACTAGTTCCGTATCTTACGTGATCATCATCTCCATATGACTAGAGTGACACTTCCTTCTTGACATCACACACAACACACTACGATTCTCAATATACCCAGCATTGGCGTACACAGAACATGTTAAAGCCCTGGACGACGTCAACCAAAGTATATTGATTGTCGTAAGTATTAGCGGTACAAGTCTCAGGTTAAGTCCAAATACACCTACCCTGATTTCAGACTTCCATAGACACATAGTCATACTACCAATGGAATTCCGAGGGGGTCTATCCAGAGCGAAGCTGTTTCCCGTACCATCGGTAAAACATAACCTCCTATTACACTTGCATGAGTATCCTATACCCAAATATATGAGAACTATGATGTTGTGCCCTCACAATATGCACAAGTGTAATACTAGTCTTTTACGTATTTATCGATGTCCAATCTCGATAATACTCTGACTAGGGATATTTAATGATTTATCCTACGTGGACTGATACTGTCTCATATCATTCTCCATCCAGGAATAAATCATAGGGACCTCCTATCATTTATAAATCTAGGTGATCTAATCACAAATGATAAGAGTGCAATCTCCTTTGTCACATAGTTAATTTGTACAACAACACAATGATCTGTACAAATAGTGACACTATGGGTCATAATTGTCCAACAATCTCCCACATGTCTTATAGCCAGTCACTCGAGTGCTTGACACCCGAACTATTTACGGTTGGCTCAAATTGCTGAGAAAGGGTTTTCGTCAGCGAATTTTTATGATTATCATCTGATGCGATTTATTCGATCATCACATCGCCATGATGTATGATCCGATGTGATGATCGAATAAATTGCATCAGTGATAACCTTGCAAATCCGCTGACGAAAGCTATTTCTCAGCAGAAATTTGAGCGACCCATACTTAGTTCAAGTGTAGGACACTTGAGTGATTGGCTATAGGCCAAGTTGGAGATTGTTGGACAATTATGACCCATAGCATCACTATTTGTATAGAACATGGTGTTGTTGTACAAATTAACTATGTGACAAAGGAAGTTGCTTTTTTATCATTTGTAATACCGGGATATATAAATGATAAAATTCCATATGATTAGTACCGGATTAATAAGATATGAGACAGTATTAATCCACTAAGGTTTAATCATTAAACATCCCTAGACGTAGTATTATCGAGACTAGACATCGATAATGCGGAATAGACTAGTATTGCACTTGTGCGCGTTGTGGGAGCATAACGACATAGTTCTCATATATTTAAGTATTCGATACTTATGCAAGTGTGATAGGAGGTTGTGTTTGCCGATGGTACATAAACAGCTTCGCTCTGGGTAGACCCCTCGGAATCCCATTGGTAGTATAACTATGTGTCTATGGGAGTCTGAATCAGGGTAGGTGTATTTGGTCTTAACCTCAGACTTGCATCGCTAATACTTGCGACAATCAATATACTTTGGTTTTGGTCGTCCAGGGCTTTAACAGGTTCTGTGTGCGCCTCTTCTAGGTATATTGAGAATCGTAGTGTATTGGGTGTGATGTTAAGATGGAAGTATCACTCCAGTCATATGGAGATGATGATCACGTAAGATACGAAACTAGTACTCTTTAGTACTGCAGTCATCGGGATAATATGACTATGTCATGATTATCCGATTATAGAGACTATTTACCAGAGATCCGATATATGCTTCGTATGGGCAGACACAATTCCAACCCCAGGCCTAGCATGTGACATTTGATACTGGATCGCAATACGTAATACTACGTATACTATGTCTTACATAGATTACATATTCCTTTAAGAATATCTCTGGAGAATTGGGTAGGCACGGTGCTTTGCTAGAAGGCAACCATATCTTGTAAATCGGTAAAAATGTAGTACGAGGTACGTATATGTTCGGATAGTCCGACGACCGGATTTACTGTCAACATATCCAGGGATCACATGGGTCGCTTCCCGAAGATTCACCGATGACGTATGATTCAAACATAATTAATCTTGATTAATTACGGAGAGATTTTATCTAGGATAAAATACTATTTAAAGAGAGAGAACGATTAATTTGGAATTAATCGATAAAATAATATATTCGATATATTAAATGAAATTAGATTTCATAACGGAATTAAAATTAGATTTTAATTCTAGCGAACGAATGAATTTAGAATTAATTCACGAGCGATGTGAATAGTAATTTTGCTTGGCATAATTATTTAATTTAATTTGATTTAATTACGTCGCAACGAAAGTTCGTTAATTCTAAATTAACGAACCTGAGCCCGGGAGTGTTTGCGGGCCCACTCGGATTTTGAATTCAAGTGGGGCCCACAAGTCACATCAACTAGTCACATTGTCTAACTTTTTGGTGATGGATTTGGGTGGGTGGTTGATAACTTGTAAAACACACAAGTTGATGGAATGAAAGACTATTACCTAATGTTGGATATTTTGGTATATCTTTTATTTTGATTTTAGAAATCAAACAACACAAGTCAACACAACTTCTTCACTCTCTCTCTCCCTTACGGCTTTGAGTCATTTTTTTCTCTCTATTTTCATTTGGGCGAGAGTCACTAGGAAGATCAAGGGGATTTTTGTTGCAATTTTCTCCATTGATAGCACATTCAAGGAATCATCTAAGGTGTTAGGGAAACCAACCTTTGAACTTGGAATCTCAAATCAAAGCTTGGAGCTTGGATTCAACAATTCTAAGGAGCTTGGCCGAAACATCAAGGAGCAAATTTTTGTGTTCAACGCATCCAAAATTCGATCAAAGTGAGTATTTTCCACATTCTTACTTTGTTGTATTCACATGATTTTTTTGCTTTAATTGATCTTGGTTTGACCTAGAAAACCCAACACGCATAAGGTACACATACATATATCGCGTGTGATCATCAATAAAGGTAATGAAGTAGGAGAATCCACCTCTAGCGGTGACTGACATTGGTCTGCATACATCAGAATGTATGAGTTCTAATGTCTCTGTAGCACGCTGTCCTTTACCTTTGAAGGGTAATTTGGTCATTTTACCAAGTAAACAAGACTCACAAGTTCCATAAGGTTCATATTTGAAGAGTCTGAAATACCCATCCTTATGTAGCTGAGTTAATCTTGTTTCACTGATATGACCTAAACGACTGTGCCATAGAAGTGATTCATTAAGATTATTCGAGTTAACGTTATATATATTAGAGGTAGAACATTCTTTGTTAGTTTGTAAGACATAGATGCCATTATTCAAAATACCATCTCAATATTTTATTTCATTGAAATAAATAGAACATTCATTACAACTTATTAGGCATGAAAAGCCTTTATTACATAAAGAAGAAATTGAAATGATGTTCTTTACTATAGAAGGTACATAAACACAATCTTCTAAGTCTAAAATTAAACCATTCGGCAAAACTAATGAATAAGTCCCCACGCACAATGCAGCCAGTTTTTCTCCATTACCCATGCATAAGTCAACCTCCCCATGACGGAGTCTTCTACTGTTTCTCAGGCCCTGCACATTGTTACACAAGTGAGTCCCACAACTGGTGTCAAGCACCTAAGTAGAAAGTTCAGAGTTTTGAGAATATAATTCAATTATATAAAACATACCTGAATCATTGGGCTTCTTGGCCTCTTGGGCTTCCCTAGCTTCCTTGGCTTTTAAGGATCTGCAGTCTTTCTTCCAATGACTCTTCTTTCCATAAAAAGAAACATTTCCTCTTTCCCTTTTTCTTCTCCACCTTACCATTGGGCTTTATGTGATTCGGAGCATTGGCCTTGCCCTTATTTTTCTTTGCGCCTCGTGGCTTCAGGTCCGTACTCGTAAGCAAGACGAAGGTTTTAAGCTCCGGTTTCAAGTCATTTTATGCTTCCTTTATCAGATTGTGCAATTATGCTGAAGTAGTTTCTTTATCAGACAGATGAAACTGCATAATAAATTTAGAGAATTCTTTTGGTAAAGACTGAAGAATTAGATCCTGACATATCTCATGATCCATGATGAACCCGAGGTTGGCCAATTTTTCAATGTGGCCAATCATCTTAAGCACATTTCCACTAACAGATCATTCATTATACCTTGTTTGGAATAAGGCACATGACACTTGGAATCTCACGGTATGAACGGAAGTTGCATACAACTCCTTCAAGTGAAAGATGATGGTTTGAGCATCCATATCTCCGTGTGCTATCTGATGTTCGTCCTACATAGAGCCAAGCATTATGCAAACTGCGGGTTCAGGGGGAAACGGTCTTTCAAGAACATAGAAAATCTTTTCTTTTCGTAAGACAATTTTAAGATTTCAAAACCAGTCATTGTAGTTGTCCCCTTTGAGCTTATGCTCATCAAGGATGGAACGAAGTGATACTCTGTTTGCCATTTGAATGTTTGTGAAATATTTTAACCCACCTGTTAAGAGAGAATGTTAAAATTAGGAATATGTTTTTCATTAATGTTTCATAATAACATGGCTTTTAATATTATGAATTTGCTCACACTCAATTGTTTTAAAATTTTAAGCAAATCGCATCAACCCCAATATGATGGATTTCTTGTGGGGAAGGATCCCATTATCATCATTTCATAACTCCGACCAGGGCCGGTCGTTATTAAATATGATAATTAGGTAGGTTCCCAACCAATTTATGATATAAATCACAATTCCTTGATCATTAGGTTAGGCAATTAAACATGCCATAGCTTATGCTAGTCCTTATGGAAACCCAATCTTTGCCACTAAGTTATAAGACCACGCCTAAGGGTCGCTGCGTCTTATGACTCAGAAAAATCAAACCATTGTCAATAGTATGATTTAGGGACAATTGGTATTTGTCAGTATGGTAAAGCCTAGTCCTGCCAGGTGGGTTTCTACACAGAACCAGTCAATACTAATTCTTTTTTTAATTCCAAATTAAATAATTACACTTTATTAATGAGCCTTTGCGACTTAGATTCTTAATCTAATCATTACGGCTCTCAAAGCCCAATTAACATCCAATGTCAATTTAATTAAAGTCCAATGGGCTTTCAATTAATTTATAAGGCATGGACTTTGGCAACCAAAGCCCAATAAGGAATTACCCTTTTGCCAAAATTCAATTTAGGCCCATTAGGCCCAATTAAAATTTTAAAGGTCCATTTAATTATATTTGGACTTTATGGATATGGTTTTGGGCCCAATTGGATCCAACCAATTAACCTAAACCAAACTTGGCCCAACCAAGCCCATTAAGCCCAAATACAACTTTACAAGCCCAATTCCAAATTAAGCCCAATTAATTAAATTACAAAATTCCAAATTTCACAATTAAATTAATCTAAAGTGTATAAGCCATAATTAATTATTGAAATTAACATTTCCAAAATACTAATTTACATAATTAATCATGCTTACTAATTATCAATTCATGTCCAACACAACTGAAGCAAAATCAATCTCATTTCCATGCTTATAAGTCACGACAATTTAGGGTTTTTGTCCGATTTCGATTTTAATCCAATTAAATCATAAATCAACATTTCCCAAGTCATTCAAACTCATCCAATGATTCAAAAAACAAAAATCACCATGACATTTAGGGCACACAACTTTCGGCCAAGCCAATAATTTGGCGAAAATTTGATCTAATTCAATTTTCATCAAATTGATCACAAATAACTCTAAGTTATCATCATTCAAGCATACTCAAACAATCAATTTCATCCAAACATGCTCAAATCAATTTTACTCAACTTTACCCTAAATCCAATTTCATACTTAAACAAGGCTCTTGATACCATTGGTGGGTTTCTACTATAGTCCCAAGATCATTCAAGCAATGAAAATAATGTGAATACAATAAAGAAGTATGGCAGAATCATACTTACAATTAACCGATTTGCGATGCGTTGAACAAAAAAAATTTCCTTGCTCCATCCTTGAAGCTCTCGTCAGGGGTCCAATTTGTGCTCCATGATTTTCGTTCAAGCACCAAGCTTGGGAATGGATTCCATGCTTAAGGGTTTGTTTCCCTATCACATTTGGATTACTCTTTAGTGTGCTAGCACTTGGAAAAATTTGCCACAAATTCTTCCTAAATCTTCTTCTTGTTCTCGGCAATGGAGAAACAAATTTGAGAGACAAAAAATTTGGCTTTTGGCCGAATTAGGAGGAGAAGAGAGAGAGAGGAATTTCAAGTGTTGGTTGTGTTTGAATTCAAAAATCAAATACATATTACCTTTTCCAAAATTTTGTACAAGGCATTTAAGCCTTCTAACCACCACCATCAATCACAAGTGACAACCATCACATCACTCAAAGTGATGTGACTTCCATCACAAGATTGACTAATGATGTGACGTGTGATGTGACTTGTGGGCCCCACTTGATTCGAAATGTGAGTAGGCCCGCAAACTCTCACAGGCTCGGGTTCGCTAATTCCGAATTAACGAATTTCATGGTGCGACGTAATTAAATCAAATTTAATTAAATAATTATGCCTAGAAAAATTACTACTCACGTCACTAGCGAATTAATTCTAAATTAACTCGTTTGCCCGAATTAAAATCCAATTTTAATTCCTTGTCGAAATCTAATTTCGTTTAATATATCGAATATATTATTTTATCGATTAATTCCAAATTAATCGTTTTCTCTCTTTAAATAATATTTTATCCCATATAAAATATCTCCGTAATTAATCCTAGATTAATTTTCTCTCTCTATTAATTAATCCCAGATTAATAATATGTGAGTCATACGTCATCAGTGAATCTTCGGGAAGCGACCCATGAGATCCCCAGATATGTTGGCAGTAAATTCGGTCGTCGGACTATCTGAACACGTACGTACCTAGTACTATGTTTTTACCGATTTACAAGACATGGTTGGCTTCTAGCGTAGTATACACAGTATTGTGTACCGTGCCTACCCAATTCTCCATAAATATTCTTAAAGGAATATGTGATCTATATCAAGCGTAGTATACACAGTATTGTGTATTGCGATCCAGTATCGGATGTCACGTGCTAGGCCTGGGGCTGGAATTGTGTTTACCCAATACGAAGCACATGTCGGATCTCTGGTAACTAGTCTCTATAATCGGATAATCATGACCTAGTCATATTATCCCGATGACTGCAGTACATAAGAGTACATGTTCCCTATCCTACGTGGCCATCATCTCTACTATGACTGGAGTGATACTTCCATCTGGACATCACACCCAATACACTATGATTCTCAATATACCCAGAAGAGGCGTACACAGAACCGGTTAAAGCCCTGGACGACCAAAACCAAAGTATATTGATTGTCGCAAGTATTAGCGGTGCATGTCTCAGGTTAAGTCCAAATACACCTACCCTGACTCGGACTTCCATAGACACATATTCATACTACCAATGGAATTCCGAGGGGTCTATCCAGAGCGAAGCTGTTTCCGTACCATCGGTAAACACAACCTCCTATTACACTTGCATAAGTATCTAATACTTAAATATATGAGAATTATGCCGTTATGCTCCCATAACACGCACAAGTGTAATACTAGTCTATTACGCATTATCGATGTCCAATCTCGATAATACTCCGACTAGGGATATTTTAATGATTAAACCTTCATGGATTTATACTGTCTCATATCTTATCAATCCGAAACTAATCCTATGGAATTTTATCATTTATATATCCCGGTAATCTAATTACAAATGATAAAAGAGTAATTTCCTTTTTCCCATAGTTAATTTGTATAACAACACTATGTTCTATACAAATAGTGATGATATGGGTCATAATTTTCCAACAATCTCCCACTTGGCCTATAGCCAATCACTCAAGTGTCCTACACTTGAACTATGTACGGTTCGCTCAAACTTCTGCTGAGAAAAAGCTTTCATAAGTGGATTTGCAAAGTTATCATCTGATGCGATTTATTCGATCATCACATCGCCACGATGTATGATCCGAACGAATTAGATGAACAGTTGAAGTATATACTCGGATCGTTGATGAGACCATTAATTCTTTAGCATGTGCTGTAGCCTAGCTCAGCTGCTAATAGAACTACACCTAATCCAATTAGGATTATTTAGATCCTAAGTGCTTCTATTATTGCCTCAGCTGCAGCAATATTCTGCTTTTGTTGTTTATTCGGCAACAATATCTTGCTTGGAAGATTTCCAACTCACTGTTCCGTTATTCAAACTATATAGTACCGTTATTATCACTTAAAGTCATTTTTATCGGTTAGGAAACTTGCAACAGTGAACCCAGTCACTTCAAGTTCTTCTTCTCCATAGTTTAAGAAAGCATCCTTAGATCATCTACGATACGTAAGGATGTTCTTAACATCAATCCAGTGACTATCACTTGGATTGGCATGATTGTGACTCCATATGCTCAAAGAAATGAGACACCAGGTCACGTACATTTATTTCAATGTACGAGTTCTCGGAGAGTGCCAACAACTTTTAGATCTATCCCAGTAGATCTTTATTCCTAGAATAAAGGTTGTCTCTCCCAAGTATTCTACGGAGAATTTTTATGAAAGCCAAGCTTTCACCGATTGTATTACAGGAATGTCATTTCCAAGAAATGATACATCATCATTATATAGGACAATCACTGTCAGTGCGGTCCCACTAACCTCTTTATATACACAAGAATTATTATCGTTTTGAATTAAATCATATACCATTATGATTACATCAAAATAATAGTTCCAAGAACGCAAAGCTTGCTTCAATCAATAAATGGATCGAATTAACTTGTAAACCTTGTTTGCTTGTTTTGGTACGAAAAAACCCTCAGGATGTTGTAAACATCCTCCAAAAGGTTTCCATTTAAGGAAAATGATTTTGACGTTCAGCTGCCATATTTCATAAATGAAACATGCAGCATCAGCAAGCATTATCCAAATGGATTTAACCATGGCAACGAGTAAAAGGTTTCGTCGTAATCGACACAATGTTGATAACGATACATTTTCGCTACAAGCCTAACTTTGTACGTTGGTATGTTGCCATCCATGTATGTCTTCCTTGAAGACTTATATAGTACCAATAGGCACAATGTCTTTCGGTACAACAACTAGTTTCTAAACTTGGTTGGTATACATTGAATCCATTTCGGACTTCATGGCACTTTGCAATAATAGGGAGTTGATACCTTGTATCACTTCCTCATAGGTAGTCAGTTCGGATTCCTCAATAAGATTGACATCTTAATGAGGTGAGATCAGAAACCCATACCTCCCAGGTTGTTTTCTGACTCTCTCCGACTTACGAGGTTCTTATGTATTCGAAGATTGCGGTACAGTTTCATCCTTGATGAACTATTTGTGTTCCATTAAGGAATCGGTGCCTGGAACAGTATTACTCTGATTTTCATCAAGTTTTACTTTCCTCCCACTTACCACTGAATATAGGTATTCCTCTTAGGAAAATCGCATGGAGAGCAACAATTACATTGTTCTCTTGTGAGTTGTATAATTACTATACTTTGGTTTCCCTCGGATAACCTACAAATTAGGCACTTATCTGATTTGGGTTCTAGTTTGGTATCATCCAAACACATGCCTAGCATTCCCAATCTTCAGGAATGAGAAAACCCGTTTTTTTCCTGTTCATATCTAATATGAAGTCTATCAAACAGATTTTCATGGAACCTTATTCAAAATAAGTGTTGCACTATTTAATGGGTATCCTTAGAAGGAAAATGGTAGCTCAGAGCGACTCATGATTAACCTTATCATGTCTAACAAAATTCGGTTTCTCCGTTCGGACACACCGCTCAATTGAGGTGTTCTAGGAGGAGTCCACTGTGAAAGAATACTATACTCTTTCAAGTATTTAACAAACTTATTGCTTAAGTATTTTCATCATGGTCTAACCGTGATGGTTTAATACTTTAGCTGATCTATCTGTCTACTTCGTGTCGAAACTCTTTGAATTTATCAAAAGTTTCTGATTCGTGTTTCAAAAGAAACACATAACTATAACGCGATGCCACATCCGTAAAGGTTACGAAGCGTTCATATCCACCTCTAGCCTAGCTATACATGGGCCCACTTACGTCACTATGAACGAGGGCTAACAGATCGGTAGCACTTGCACTTTTACCAAGTAAAAGGTGTTTTAGGCACTTTGCGTAATAAACTAGATTCGTAGACATCATTTGAATATGATCAAATCTGTCCTAGTATCCATTCTTCAAAAGTGTGGATATAAGAGTCTTGTTTAATGTGTCCCAGACAACAATGCCACAAATTAGTGTAATCTGATCAAATCAGTTTGAGCTATTTGTTTGTCATGTCATATTTATGAGATTCATTTATATTCAAAATATAAATACTGTTATTCACATCTAATGTGTTTATCTCAATATCATCTTTATAAAATAAAACACTTTAGTATTCTAGAATATAAAGGTATATCCGCAACGAATTATACTCTGATATAGAGATAATATTTCTAGTCAAACTAGTTACATTTTAACAGTTTCCTAATTTGAGTACACACCCAAAGGGGAGTTCCTAAACTTAGGATTCTACGGTTAAAACAACAACTCTCGTCCCGTTTCCGATTCGCAGATTAATCTGAACTGAAGTCAGTATCTTGCTAATCAGCAGATTCTGCACATCAGTACATATATATGTACCACATCTAGTATCAAAATCCAATTTTGAAACTAATAGTGAACATGTTTATGACAAACATACTTGAATTCGGAGCCTTGCCCTTCTTCACTTCCTTCATGTCTGCCTTATCCATACGGCAGTCACGCTTCCAGTGACCCCGTTTGCCATAGTTTAGGCAGACATCTTGGGATATGTCATTTGTCTTCCTAGAAGACTTTGATGATTTTGCCTTTGCCCCATTTTAGAAGTTCTGGCTGTGCCTCCTAGAGCATAGCCATCAACTCTCCAAGAGTTTACTCTTGGTTCACAATGAACATTCCCCAGCTTTCGGGTAGAGACTATAAGATCAAATCTTTGGTAGTCTCGACCACGTAGGTAATGCCCAGCTAACCTAGCTGATCGATGTCAGCAATCATCTGCGACACCTAGTGCTCGACAGATGTACCTTCTGACATACATGATCCAAAGAGCTTCTTATGCAATTTGTACTTCTAAGATCTAAGAATAGATCTATGAAGATATTTACTTTCATCATCATGGTACAATGATCTAATCCATAATTCTGACGACGGAATTAAAGTGTCATTGCATTATGCATAAAGGATTGAGCACTAAAGTTATCATCACATGAATATTCCAAATATCATGTTCTACTATTTGCTCAACTTCGGGCTTAGGCCCAAGAGGTTGTTTTATCAAATAGAATAATTTCTCAGTTCCCATGACTATCTTGAGGTTTTATTCCCAATTTGAAAATTAAAGCCGTTTAAAAACATTTTTACCCAGGTTATGTTTTAAACGCTAGTCTTTCAATTATCTTTATTGCTATAGTCCAACTATCCAATCAATGATTTCAGGTACTATTTATTATAATGATTACTATAGTCTAATTATATAATCAACTATAATTAAATTGGTTAAATTCAAATATATTGATTACTATAATCCAATTATATAATCAACTATAATTCGAAATAGTTTGAATACAGTCCAACTGTTTAATTAAAACAACGATTGAATATTACTCCAACTAATATATTTATTTAATTAATGATGAAAAATGAAATGAACGTGTATTGGCAAGTATCTAAACGAAATTACAAATTTAATACTTGCCTCCCACTATTTTTCAGCGAGCCTCTAACCCTCTGTTGAGTACTCGGGAAACCTTGTTTCTTAGTGGGCTAGGATCCCGTTAAATAACACACAACCTTGACTTTGGCCAAAAAATTGTATGATATTTAACTAGGTAGATCTCTAAGATCAATTGGATCTCATCCAACTCCTAGATCTAGTAGGTGGACATCCATTGACCATGGAAAGCTTCGTAATCGATGTCGATGGACAAGAAGTGATCTTGACTTTGGCCAACAAATCACAACTTGGACAAGACATGCGATATGGAACAAAGCCTTCATGATTCAAACACATCCGCGATGGATAAAGGTCTTAACTTTGGCCAACAAACCACTGCCAATCTTGGATCTTGAGAATGAATAATTCAATGGAAGGAAAAACGCTTAATATATGTTGAGGGTTTTTTCGCGTAATTGGCAACCAATTAATTATCTTTGATTAGGTCTCATCATACACCCTTAAGCATGCATTCTAAAAGAATAATAAGGCGCGTAAATAAATTAATAATGATATGTGGATGGATATTTAAAACAACTTGTTCCTAGAACAAATATCTCCATTTCCTCTCTCCCGCTGGCACAAATCTTACTTCTACCCAATTACATAAAACATCTAAAGAAACCTCATTTACATTGAGGGGAATAGGTGAGAAGAGAAATACAAAGAATCAAGAGGTAATAGGCTGGACACGCAGGTCCAATTTAATAAATTCTAAATTTATTACAACAATTTCCAAAATTGCCCTCACCCATTTAATATCCATCCGATATACATTATTCAAACATCACATCTAAGTATTGACACAAAGCATGTTATCAATCAATCTAATCCAAATAATTAATCTGAAATTAATGACCATCCAATGTTCAAACA
Organism: Zanthoxylum bungeanum; assembly: GCA_019454045.1. NCBI lineage: Eukaryota > Viridiplantae > Streptophyta > Magnoliopsida > Sapindales > Rutaceae > Zanthoxylum > Zanthoxylum bungeanum. Next base: position 73,055 of record SKCR01030655.1, on the reverse strand, counting down.
ACGATTTGATTTGCGCGAGTCAAACTCGTTTTAAGAATAAGTACTCAAAGTATGAATTCTTGAATTATATCAAACTACAATATTAAATCCAATTTAATTTGTATTCAATACTAATTCTTTATTTAATTCCAAATTAAATAATTACACTTTATTAATGAGCCTTTGCGACTTAGATTCTAAACCTAATCATTACGGGTCTCAAAGCCCAATTTACATCCAATTTCAATTTAATTAAAGTCCAATTGGCTTTCAATTAATTTATAAGGCATGGACTTTGGCAACCAAAGCCCAATAAGGAATCACCTTTTTGCCAAAAATCAATTTAGGCCCATTAGGCCCAATTAAAATTTTAAAGGTCCATTTAATTATATTTGGACTTTATGGATATGGTTTTGGGCCCAATTGGATCCAACCAATTAACCTAAACCAAACTTGGCCCAACCAAGCCCATTAAGCCCAAATACAACATTACAAGCCCAATTCCAAATTTATCCCAATTAATTAAATTAAAAAATTCCAAATTTCACAATTAAATTAATCTAAAGTGTATAAGCCATAATTAATTACTCAAATTAACATTTCCAAAATACTAATTTACAGAATTAATCATGCTTACTAATTATCAATTCATGTCCTACACAATTGAAGCAAAATCAATCCCATTTCCATGCTTATAAGTCACGGCATTTTAGGGTTTTTGTCCGATTTCGATTTTAATCCAATTAAATCATAAATCAACATTTCCCAAGTCATTCAAACTCATCCAATGATTCAAAAAACAAAAATAACCATGACATTTAGGGCACACAACTTTCGGCCAAGCCAATAATTTGGGGAAAATTTGATCCAATTCAATTTTCATCAAATTTTGCTCACAAATAACTCTAAGTTATCATCATTCAAGCATACTCAAACAATCAATTTCATCCAAACATACTCAAATCAATTTTACCCAATTTTACCCTAAATCCAATTTCATGCTTAAACAAGGCTCTTGATACCATTGGTGGGTTTCTACTATAGTCCCAAGATCATTCAAGCAATGAAAATAATGTGAATACAATAAAGAAGTATGGCGGAATCATACTTACAATGAAAGGATTTGCGATGCGTTGAACACAAAAATTTTCCTTGCTCCATCATTGAAGCTCTCGGTCATGGGTCCAATTTGTGCTCCATGATTTTCGGTCAAGCTCCAAGCTTGGGAATGGATTACATGCTCAAGTGTTTGTTTACCTATCACCTTTGAATCATTAGATGAGTTTGAAAGACTTGGGAAATCTTGATTTAGGATTTAATTGGATTGAATTCGGAATCGGACAATAAACCCCAAATTGTCGTGAATAATAAGCATGGAAAATGATTGATTTTTGATTCAATTGTGTTGGACCTGTGTTGATGATAATTAGCATGATTAATTAAGTAAATTAGTATTTTGGAAATGTTAATTTGGTTAATTAATTATGGCTATACACTTTAAATTAATTTAATTATGAAGTTTGGAATTTTGTAATTTAATTAATTGGGCCAAATTTGGAATTGGGCTTGTAAAGTTATATTTGGGCTTAATGGGCTTGGTTGGGCCAATTTCTGTTTAGGCTAATTGGTTGGATCCAATTGGGCCCAAAACCATATCTCTAAAGTCCAAATATAATTAAATGGACCTTTAATATTTTAATTGGGCCTAATGGGCCTAAATTGGTTTCTTGGCAAATAAGGGTGATTCCTTAAATGGGCTTTGGTATTTGGGTTTGACCAATATTAACCAAAGTCCATGCCTTATGAAATTAATTGAAAGCCCTTTGGACTTTAAGTAAATTGACATTGGATGTTAATTGGGCTTTAAGACCCGTAATGATTAGATTTAGAATCTAAGTCGCAAAGGCTCATTAATAAAGTGTAATTATTTAATTTGGAATTAAATATAGAATTAGTATTAAATACAAATTAAATTGGATTTAATATTGTAGTTTAATATAATTCGAGAATTCGTACTTTGAGTACTTATTCGCAAAACGAGTTTGACTCGCGCAAAATCAAAACATTGTTTGAACATTGGATGGTCATTAATTTCAAATTAATTAATTGGATTAGATTGATTGATAACATGCTTTGTGTGAATACATGGATGCGATGTATGAATAATGTATATCGGATGGATATTAGATGGGTGATGGTAATTTTGGAAATTGTTGTAATAAGTTTAGAATTTATTAAATTGGACCTGCGTGTCCAGCCTATTACCTATTGACTCTTTGTATTTCTCTTCTCACTTATTCCCCTCAATGTAAATGAGTTTTCTTTAGAAGTGTTATGTAATTGGGTAGAAGTAATATTTGTGCTGGCGGGAGAGAGAAAATGGAGAGATTTATTCTAGGAACAAAATGTGTTAAGTATCCATCCGCATATCATTATTATTTTATTTATACGCCCCTTATTATGTTTTTAGAATGCATGTTTAAGGGTGTATGATGATGATACCTAACAAAGATAATTAATTGGTTGCCAATTACGCGAAAAACCCTCACAACATATTAAGCGTTTTTCCTTCCATTGAATGATTCATTCTCAAGATCCAAGATTGGCACTTGTTTGTTGGCCAAAGTCAAGACCTTTGTCCATCGCGGATGTGTTTGAATCATGAAGGCTTTGTTCCATATCGGTGTCTTGTCCAAGTTGCGATTTGTTGGCCAAAGTCAAGATCACTTCTTGTCCATCGACATCGATTACGAAGCTTTCCAAAGTCAATGGGTCCCGCTTAACTGGAATCATTAAGTTTGTTGTGCCAAAGCCAAGGCTTAATTGATTCAGAGGAAAAAGGTTAGGGAATATATTGGATATATTGGCATATATAAGATATATGTTTCGGACTTAGATGTCCACCTACTGGATCTAGGAATTGGATGAGATCCAATTGATCTTAGAGATCTACCTAGTTAATTATCATACAATTTGTTGGCCAAAGTCAAGATTGTGTCGGGATCCTGGCCCACTAGGAAACAAGGTTTCCCGAGTACTCCACAGAGGGTTAGAGGCTCGCCGAAAAATAGTGTGAGGCAAGTATTAAATTTGCAAATTCGTTTAGATACTTTCCAATACGCGCTCATTTCAAATTTATCGCCTTGGTGACAGGAATAAACAATAGATCCTCCAAATTAGTCCAACACTTTAAATATGCTTTAAGGTAAGCTTTATGTAAATGATTATCTAGATGTTTCACATCTTTTCCTTTTGGCTATAAAAATGTAGTGAGTGAAGGAAGACACCAAATAATTATCTAACTCTAGAAATACCTTTGGTTAAATTAACTTTAATTTGGAAAGTTTTATTAACGCCTTGGTCCCACCCCACTTGTATCTTTTATAATGTCTTTTATTATAAACAAGTGATTTATATTTATTAGCTTTAAAGGTAATAAATCTCTAAGTCCATCACGGAATAATTACTTAGCTAAGGGATAAGCAATACACTTTTTATTTCTTAGAAAGTCTCTAGATGCTTGCACCCTAAAATAATCATGCCAATTCTAATCATACATAGAATTATCAAGCATATGAGTTTTAATATGTTGGAATTATTTTAGGCATTAAATAACTTTGATTAATATTTAATTATGATACTGCATTTTATTTTATTCAAATAAATTTACTATTCATATTTTTCTGTAGAAGCGTGAACTTTAAATGCAATTTCACAATTCAAATCTTAACCAAATCATGGAAAACTTGTGCCTAAAATTAAGTTCAGGGTATTAGCTTTCTAACGAGCTTTTAAACACCCAATTTCAAGTTCAAGAGTGAGAACTAATCAAAACAAAAACCTGGCTCTGATACCACTGTTGGGAAGCGGCCGCGAGTGCGCAGCGGAAAATTGAAATTATTATGATGTTTCTTTCCCTTTGCCCAAGACCCATTTATTTTGATTATTCTACAAGCCGAGGCATGTTACTATATATATTCTAAGCATAAAACTAATAAAACATGCAAAGAACATAAACCTAAACATGCTAACTATCATAAGAACTCTAATTAAAACAAAGAAAGAAAAAGACTTACTTGAACTGAAGACTCCTCCAGTCCTTCCTCCAATCTACAAGCTTTTCTCGAACTTAGAAAGCTCTTCATCGTTCCAAAGAGCAACCCAAGTGTGTGGCCTCCAAAGATGCACACACCAAAGCCAAAACTCAACGACAAGACTACGCATTGAGTGCACATGTATTTTACCCTTGGTGCTAGCCTAGGCAAATACCTCAAAACTTTTAACCCGGGGTTCCTCTAGTCAAATAGACTTAAGGATCCTCAAAATCAGTGGCTTACTCTTAAAACTTTAGAGTTGCTCACTTATATAAACCCAATATATGAAAGGTTTGGTCAAAATTTTGTGTAGAATTCTTTGGGTTTATATAGTGCTCCAAATACAACAAAATTAATTAAAATCCGATATGGGATAAAAGCCAATTTAATCTTAGCCATTGGATCTTAATTTAGTGGTTTAATGAGATTATAAAACCCTAATAAGAGTTTGGGCCGAATTGTAATTCAAAACAAATAAAAAAATTAAATAAAATTTTTTTACTATTCTCATGGTACTATTCACGCATTACTATTCACATGAATAGTAATATTATTATTTTTTTATCGATTTATTCCAATTCCCAAAGTGCCCCTATCGTCATTCACCAATCCCTAAGCCACTATGAAACCTCATAAATGATCTGTTCAATAATTAAACAAATTGAACCATTTATGAACAATTCCTACAGCAATCATATATGTTGTTAAATATGTATTGTGCACTGTTAACCATTGATTTCGACTTTGTTATGTGTGACCTTTTGGGTTCCCCTCAAGTTGGACATGAAATGAATAGTGATAATTGTTGGACAAAATGACCCATAGCGTCACTATTTGTACAGATCACGGTGTTGTTGTACAAATTAACTATATAACAAGGAAATTGCACTCTCATCATTTGTCATTAGATCACCATAGATATATAAATGAAGAGAGGTCCCTATGATTAGTTCCTGGATTGAGAATGATATGAGACAGTATCAGTCCACGAAGGATTAATCATTAAATTTCCCTAGCCGAAGTATTATCGAGACAGGACATCGATAATGCGGAATAGGCTAGTATTGCACGTGTGCGCGTTGTGAGGGCACGACCGCATAGTTCTCATATATTTAAGTATTGGATACTTATGCAAGTGCGATAGGAGGTTGTGTTACACCGATGGTACGGGAAACAGCTTCGCTCTGGATAGACCCCTCGGAATCCCATTGGTATTATGACTATGTGTCTATGGGAGGCCGAAATCAGGGTAGGTCTGTATGGTCTTAACCTGAGACTTACATCGCTAATACTTACGATAATCGATAGACTTTTGTCTTGGTGGTACAGGGCTTTAACCAGTTCTGCGTACACCACTTCTGGGTTTATCAGAGAGTCGTAGTGTATTGGGTGTGATGTCAAGACGGAAGTATCACTTCAGTTATAGTGGAGATGATGTCACGCAGGATACGATACTAGTGCTCTTGAGTGATGCGCATCCAATCATGATATTATGACCAGGTTATGAATATCTGATTACAGAGACTAGTTACCAGACATCCGACATGTGCTTCGGATGGGGCAGACACTTATCCAGCCCCAGCCCTAGCACGTGACTATCTGATACTGAGCCGATATACACAATACTACGGTATACTACGCTTGATACAGATCTATATATTCCTGTAAGAATATTTCTGGAGAATTGGGTAGGCATGGCGCTTTGCTAGAAGCCAACCTTGTCTTGTAAATCGGTATAAACGTAGTACGAGGTACTTACGTGTTCGGGTAGTCCGACGACCGTATTTACTGCCAACATATCTGGAGATCTCATGGGTCGCTTCCTGAAGATTCACCGATGACGTATGACTCGCACTTGAATTAATCTAGGATTAATTAGAAGAGAGAGAAAATTAATCTGGGATTAATTGCGGAGATATTTTATCTGGGATAAAATATTAATAAAAGAGAGAGAACGATTAATTTGGAATTAATCGATAAAATAATATATTTGATATATATTAGAAATTGGATTTCGACGCAGAATTAAAATTAGATTTTGATTCGGGCGAACGAATTAATTTAGAATTAATTCGTTAGCGACGTGAATAGTGAATTCACTAGGCGTAATCATTTAATTACGACGCGACAAAAATTCGTTAATTTGGAATTAGCGAACCCGAGCCCGAGAGTGATTGCGAGCGCATTCGCATTTCGAATTCGAGCGCGGCACGCAAGTCACATCAAGCGTCAAATCGTTAGTCACATCATGCGTCAAATCAATTGTCACTTTGAGTGATGTGACTTGACAACATGTCACTTTATTAAAGTGATGTGATGTGACTTAAAGTAAAAAGTAGAAGTGATATGGTTGTTGGAAAAAACCATTTTCCCTCTCTTTTCTCTCTTCTCCCTCTCACGGCTCACTACCGATTTCTTCTTGTTTTTGTTCTGGTTTGACCGAGCAAATGAGAAGCAAAGAAGATGAAGAAGTGCTAGCACACACCTTGGGTTATACTATGGTGATAGGGAAACGAATTTATGAGCTTGGATTTGTTATTGAAGCTTGAAGCTTGGAGCTTCAATGGTGGTCTTCAATGGCCGATTCTTGGAGGAGGAAGCAGCCCCCACGCCGAGCAGTCCACCTTGTTCGCAGCTCACTGCCGAGCAGAAACATGCAGTGCGTTTTTGGTCTTTGTTCATTTCATCAAAACCCATCAATGTGAGTATGAATTCCGCCTTACTCCTTTGTGTATTCAACTCGTTTTTATGCATGTTTGTGATCCTTGGGACTTGATTGAAACTCTACAATAATTTAATCAAACATAAATTATCCTCCGATCAGATGGTCGTTCGATTTCAATGACCAATGTTGACATCTAGCAACATGCCAAGACCCTCAAATGAGAAGGAAAGATATATATACCCATTTTGTATGCAATTTACATATGATACGGTCCCTCGCCTCACTGTATCCCCACCTATTGACCTAGGGTACGGGAAGTGTCTACCCATATGGTCAAAGGTATGATGTTGATAGTGTCATGAATCGTGCTAACCCAAGAATCTCACATGATTCTTCCGATGTGGCCACAGTCTCAAGCACTGATCACATATATCAACCCGCGAACTGAAATACTACTCTTATAAGAAAATATTATCCGAAAGAGTGGTGATTCTCTGTTGTATCATTACAAACTTCATGTGTTTCAACAAATGACCCAATTATACCCTTATGACCGAATCTTTTGAACTGGGGAAGAAGAATGTAAAACTTATTTGATCCACACATAAGATTGTAAAGAACTCAAGTCTAGGGACTAGTCATATAATCGATACATGAAAGTTCTCACAGACACATGGGATAAACACTCCCTATGAAAACTTTCGGCGGTCAATTCGATTGACACGAGCAACTCATGCATCCATGTGATACACCAAGCGGACGGATCTCCGCTAATAGCCTATGAGATCGGCTACCCTACTTAAGGGCGGATCATAGCATCATGCTAGTCTCTTCACTTTGTGAACGCCCAGATTATTCACAAAACTATGACTATGAACATTTAAGAGTCATGATTCTCATAAGGCATGGAAGCCATCGTCTTATTACTACAAGGGCTTTATTACAGTGTTGATGAATCATATAAGTTATGTAAGACATGTATAATAAAGATTGCCATTTTATTAATTAATCAAAATATTACAATTACATGTACATATAGCCCATCCACAAGTTGGGTATAGGGCATATGCCTAACAAAATCTCATTTGACAAATAATTAATATATATCTAATCAAATTTTGTATCAAATACAAATACATATTAATTATTAATTGACCAAAATCCCCTAATGCATGTATTTTTGTTTAACTGTTTAAACGATTGAAATTAACTCATTTAATTCGGTGAAATATTATGAATAATCTATATTATTCATAACGTGTTGCCCAAGTGCTCAACGAGTACACTTCTTTATTGTGGGACTCTCTAAGTTTAGGTTTATTCATCACGGAATCAAATTTCGTGTCCATAATTCACCCACTCGTAATTTATGACGACCAATGATAATCTTGCTAAACTATGTAAATTGAGGTCATTGCATATGTATAATCCATCTGTCATAGGCTATCAATTTTATACCAGGGATATAGATAGGAACGTCAAATCCCGAAGGTATAATATAATCGACTTTCAAATTTACAATATCTAAATAACACTCGGAACTCGCTTTCGAAGTATACCACAGCCATGGATTTACTAGATCGCAAACACGTATAAGATATATATGCCATGTACACAGGACTGACAGATTCTATCTGATACTCAAAAGATATCATGAGCATGGGTCCATACCCAATGAGCAGGCAAATGTCTGACCTAAATAGATCGGTGACATGACTGCCATCAAAGTGTGGATGATGTCTCACACTATGCTACTCGACTCGAGAAGATTTCTATTGACGTAAGTGTATCATCTATTAGGAAATATTCGATGAGTCATTCATTATTTATCAAATAAACATCTACACGTCTATACGAATCTCCCAAGACTCATGGTTCATTGGGATAAACCATCGGACGAAGTCTCGATATACGAAATGTACTGGTCTCAACGGATTTTACTAGTGTCAGTAAATCTTGACCATGAATTTTATTTGAGAATATACAACTTATAGTGACACTTCCAAATGTCAATTACAAGCTACATTGTAACTGGGCACTATGTTGTAAATCCTGGGTCTTTGTCTAATATATACATATCACTAACTCTTATTTAGTTTCAATCTAATCATAATTAGGTCGAATAAGTATATAAAACAAGTGGTGAAACCATATAGTAAGTAATATTAAGGAAAAAATAACTGTTCGTATTCATGAATCGGACATAAATACGATTCAGATTGGCTTTCTGAGCACCAATCCTAAAAATTTCTCCCACTTGCTCTAGTGCCAATCCACGGTATCATATACACATCTATATGTGTATCATGTACTAATGGCCCTCAAGAGTTCACCTAGCACTCAAGAGGTAGGCAATAACAAGTAGGTTCGATATAACATATTGAGTTTTTCTAACAAACCCTATTGTTTCCATTAGCTAGCATCATTCATATTTTATAGATACTAAGTTATACATCAATATGACTCAGATGCAACATCAAGATTATGCTGTAGCTTCTGAGTTGTCTATGTATTTAGGGATCAAATCTAAATACTATGAGACAACTGCAAGCACAACATTAATATCAAAACTTCTAATCTATAAGGTCAATTTGCAACTTCATAAGTCAATACTTCATAAGTTACAACTAATTCCACTAACAAGATAGAATCATTCGTGACACTCTCATTGCATCTTTTCTAACTCTATATGACGTAGACTGTCTAATGTTATAATTAGACTCAAAACTAATCTGACCCTAATGGTTACAGACTATATTCTCCATGAATAATAAACTAGTTCTTAATATCTCCAAGATAACAAAGAACATGTTTCAAGACCTATAATATGGTCTACAAGGTATCAAAAATAGCTCGTAACAATTATGATTAAATTGATATATTTAATCGCACATAATATAGTATTCATTATGCCATCATCCTATAATTCATAAGATTGACTAGATATTCTAATCAATATCTCTTTCGACAAAGGAATCATCATTTACGAAAGATAAATAATATATACAAGAGACACACTAACTGTCAAACAGTTATACTAACTATCACATACATAGTCTTGTTGTGTATTTTATTAGATCATATCTAATGCACGACTAATGGAAGTATCTTACAAGTCTCTTAGTTTTATATTATATATAAAACCTTATATCGAATATAACAAAGACCACTCCCACTGCTATCATGGAGAAAAGAAGACTTAGGTAAACCTTTTACCATATAAATATCTCATTATTACATTAATAATGGTACGCTCTTACTAACCCTATTATCACATATGTATTCTCTATGCTTTGATAAAATTCAGACAATCTGACTAATATCAAAATTATATAACACAGATTTCTGGAAAGCTCATATGAGTCTATAATAGGCTCGATAAGTTGGTATATCAAACTGTGATCTTAACAGAATACAAACTCTAGGGCCATTCCAGAACAAATTCTTCAAGCAAAGAAATCACAATGGATCTCTTCTTCGAATAAACCATCCAGGAATGCCAATTTGTATTCCTAGTTAAAATAGATATTTTAATATCAACATTAACCAATAGATCCTTAATTGTTCAATTAGTGGGACTAGAGACAAGTTTCCTTAGAATCTACAATAGATTGCTGAGTATAACCTTTCTCACTGTCATACTATAAAGATCAAACCTTTAAAATCTCACTTTGTTTTTGCTGGGCAAATAATTTGCACATTTTATGAACAATTCATAACGAGGGCTCAATCAAGTTCCAAAATTGATCGTAGTAATCTATAAATAATCTTAGATCTATGGTTTAATGTTAACTTCCGAAATCGATATCAAATATCGCTCCCACTATAAGTTATTGGATAATTTTCTTTGATAAGAAAACAGCAGAATCATTTAGTATCAAATACTTCGCACATAATTCTGACATCCTATTGGACTTATATGGAAGATGTCTATGAGGATTTTCATCTTATTAATTATGTAGTTCCATTTATAGTTTATCACTCTCACATTTAACCTCAGCAAGTCAAGTCTTTTCTACAATTGTTAACATCTAATGTTACACACCAAGTAATAAAACAATTTTATTACTCGGGATCGTAGAAAAGATATTCGATCAAATAGAATACAATATTCTATTAAATAGAATAAATGATAAACTTGTACTTGTACCTCCGAGGCGCAAGTACTTTTCAATTATATAACCATTATACAAAGGAAAGATTATAATCTCAAACTTTTCAAGATTCGAATTTTCTACCTATACATATGATATATATAACTATAGAAACTAATGGAACATTAATTAAAATGATGAATTAATGTTACTGGAGCATATCCCCAAGAGTATTGAAACTAATTCGATAACACTCAATATCAAACGAATCAAATCATATAAGATTTGATTTCTCCTACTAATCAATTCCATCACGATGGAATCATAGAAGAATAATATTGAGTAAGAATCATATTCATTAATTAACCTTATAAAAATTGCCATTAATTCATATGTTTGATCGTATCAAACATCTTTCAACTATTCAAAGAATCATGATGAATTTTAAAGATACAATTTTCAAAACTTCAGATCGAAAATCTTTGAACCAGTCAAAATATTCTATCCACGTTTCATTAGAACAGATTAAAAGTTCTCGAACCTTTCAAGACGTTCAATATGTGTTCTTTCAGAAATGTGTAACTAAGTCATGATTACTCATTAACCATGTTACGAAGTAAAGAAAACTACTCAAAGCAATTTATAATTCATTAAACTGCATACATCTAATGTATTAGTTTAATAAATCTTGTGGTCCAATGACAATCATTGGTAAAATGAGATTTAATAACTTCCTGAATACAATATTCATTAAATGGATAAGGATATATAGTGTGATCTTATATCAGACCATCCTTTACCATACGGAATAAGCATGTAATGCATATGTGATAAAATCTCATAAAGCACTGTTCTAAGTGATTTATTTAACCGAATATTTTTCTTAATGTTTATCTCTTCATCAATGACACTACTAGTCATATTAAAATATAAACTAATTGTTTATAAATAACAAATAACTATCCAATAGTCACAAGTTCTGATATCAAATATCAAATATCAAAACAACCATTAAACACTATTTTAAATAACTAGACGGGAGATCTAGTATCCAATACCTATAGTTGTCGTGTTGTGAAAATCGATATTCTCTACAGACAACTATACGCATCTCTTTCATTTAGCTTTATTATTTGTTTTCCACCATTCAAAACAATTGTAAATAATTGATCAGCAAATTATGTTATACATATGACCTCTAAAGGTCACTAAAGCCAAGAAATGTCATTATTAGATAAACAAATACCTAATGGGGTTTTCTTAATGCCAGTCAAGAATCTCAAGACATGAACTAATTCACGTCAATTTTTACTGCACAAGAAACTTATTCTTTTTAGAGAAATATATCCTAAAACAGATATATGTTTAGATTACCTATCGTGACTTAGTAACTAAGTCATTAACCATCTTGATTTTTCAAGAAAATCATAGAAACAGTTCCCGATGGTTTAGACTAATCTAATTATATCCAAGTCTAGTGTAAATCGAGAACCTATTCTAGAAAACTGCAACCATAAGTGAAGTCAGAAAACATATATATAAAATATGCATGCAGTGGATTAAAATTCTATTACTATTAACATAATAGAATAAGGAAAACATTAGGGCCTTTTTCACAATATTACCCACTGCCTTGGTTATGGATTTTTAACCCAGCTGTGCCTCCCACTACTTTACGTAATACCGTAATCCCCAACGAAAAACGAGAATCCAATAATTAAATTCAATTCCATAGTGAGAAGTAGACCCCACGAATATATTTCGACTCACAACTTTTGGCAAGTTCTCACCTATGTATATTCATAGGTAGACAACTTAGTGTCAATCACACTCACTGTGACACCTGATTTGGTCCTGACCGTTTCTCATAGTGACAGCTTTGGCACGTTTCACAGGAGGTTGTAGACACTGCATTTTTACATAAGCCCGATGATGAACCTCGTATGGGGCACTACTTGAAAAGTTACGGAAGTTGCGGGAAACGAATGCTGGAAGGAAATAAAACCTTTAAAATTTGCCCCTCATCGGACTCGGACTCACTAGCCAGCCTCAAATTCACTTAGTCAGTTTCTGTTTCAAACCTCAGCCTCGGCCTATCAAACCAACCTCAGCCCAAATCCATCCACACGGACAAATCCTATGCATCCACACGCCCAAGGCACAAAAAGATACCATGCACACCCAAAAGAAGAAAATCTCATGTAATTCACATGTGCAAATCCCCTCATCAACACCTTCCAATTTAACAAGATATGAAATCTCAAGCATTCCACATGCTAAAATCCCCTCAAATCACTTTCCCATTTAGTGAGATTTTGGGGATCCCATCCAATTTAACTAGATTTGGGATATTCTCATCACCAAATATATGAGATTGTATCCCAAAATAATATATTCCCCAAATCAATATGAGATACTTTCAAAACATTATAAAAGGGACACCAAATCATCACAAAGAAGGAGGCTTGGGCGTGAACCATCACCAACAAAAAAAACCTTAGAGGCTCATTCTTCTTCTTCTAAGACCTTGCACGACAAATAACACCAAAAAAACCCTAGACCAAACAACCAAAACAACAAGAAAAAACAAAGAAGCACAACCAAAAAACTAGAAAAACAACCAAAGAACCACCACCGAAAAACCTGAAAAACAACCAACCTACCCCCACCGAAAATACAACCAAAACAGCAAGCCTGAACCACCAAATTGTTGAGTTTAAATCAAGTCCCAAGATCATAGATTAAGCATGAAACAAGTGTAAATACAACCAAAGGAGGTGCGGAAAAACTCACATTGATCGGTAGAGATGCAAGAAGGACAAAAAACGCACTGCTCCTCCTTGCTCGGCAGTGAGCTGCGCAAATGGTGAACTGCACGGCGTGGGGGCTGCTTCCTCCTCCAAGAATCGGCCATGGGTGTCCTCTATGGAAACCCCAAGCTCCAAGCTTCACAAGGTGATTCATTGCTCATGAAAACACTTCTCTATCACCTTTGTATTCCTCCATGAGTGTGCTAGCACTTGGATCTTGCAACAAAATCACTTCTATCTTTGTTAATTTTCGGTTAAACCAGAAGCAAAATATAGGAGAAGAGGCATTTAAGACCGAGAGAGAAGATGAGCATTTTTGGCTCCAAAACCTAATACCGTAAAAGGGAGAGGGAGAGAGAGAGATTGTGAAATAAAAAAAAATGTAATAGGTTTATATATTTTCCAAAAATTAATAAACCATTTACCTTTTCTTTTAATTCCAAAAAGAAAGCAGTAAATGCTTGTCAATCACCACAAATCAACTCACATCAATCACTCAAATGTCACATCACTCAAAGTGACATGTGATTTGACGCTTGATATGACTAATGATTTGACGCTTGATTTGACTTGCGTGCCGCACTCGAATTCGAAATGCGAATGCGCTCGCAAATAATCCAGGGCTCGGGTTCGCTAATTCCAAATTAACGAATTTTTCGTTGCATCGTAATTAAATGATTACGCCTAGCGAAATCACTATTCATGTCACTAACGAATTAATTCTAAATTAATTCGTTCGCCCGAATAATAATCTAATATTAATTCCGCGTCGAAATCCAATTTCATATAATATATCAAATATATTATTTTATCGATTAATTCCAAATTAATCGTTCTCTCTCTTTAATTGATATTTTATCCCAGATAAAATATCTCCGCAATTAATCCCAGATTAATTCTCTCTCATTAAATTAATCCCAGATTAATTAAAGTGCGAGTCATACATCATCGGTGAATCTTCGGGGAGCGACCCATGAGATCTCCGGATATGTTGGAAGTAAATCGGGTCGTCGGACTATCCGAACACGTAAGTACCTCGTACTACGTTTACTCCGATTCACAAGACAAGGTTGGCTTCTAGCAAAGCGCCATGCCTACCCAATTTTCCAGAAACATGCTTACAGGAATAAGCGATCTATATCAGGCGTAGTGTACGTGGTATTGCTTATTCCGATCCAGTATCGGATGATCACGTGCTAGGCCTGGGGCTGGAATCATGTATGCCCCGTATGAAGCACATGTCGGATCTCTGGTAACTAGTCTCTATATCGGATAACTATGACTTAGTCAAATTATCCCGATGACTGCAGTACTTAAGAGAACCAGTATCGTATCCTACGTGACCATCAACTCCATATGACTGGAGTGACACTTCCGTTTTGACATCACACCCAACACACTACGATTCTCAATATACCCAGTATTGGCGTACACAGAACCTGTTAAAGCCCTGGACGACCTCAACCAAAGTATATTGATTGTCGTATGTATTAGCGGTGCAAGTCTCAGGTAAAGACCAAATACACCTACCCTGATTTCGGACTTCCATAGACACATAGTCATACTACCAATGGAATTCCGAAGGGGTCTATCCAGAGCGAAGCTGTTTCCCATACCATCGGTAAAACACAACCTCTTATTGCACTTGCATGAGTATCCTATACCCAAATATATGAGAACTATGTTGTTGTGCCCTCACAACGCTCACAAGTGTAATACTAGTCTTTTACGTATTTATCGATGTCCACTCTCGATAATACTCTGACTAGGGATATTTAATGATTTATCATTCGTGGACTGATAGTATCTCATATCATTCTCAGTTCAGGAACAAATCATATGGACCTCTCATCATTTATACATCTAGGTGATCTAATCACAAATGATAAGAGTGCAATCTCTTTGTCACATAGTTAATTTGTACAACAACACAATGATCTGTACAAATAGTGACGCTATGGGTCATAATTGTCCAACAATCTCCCACTTGGCCTATAGCCAGTCACTCGAGTGTCTACCACCTGATTTATGTACGGTTGGATCAAATTGCTGAGAAAAGGTTTTTGTCAGCGGATTTTCATGATTATCGTCTGATGCGATTTATTCGATCATCACATCGCCACGATGTATGATCTGAATGAATCAGATGAATATCGAAGTCTTTATCTGGATCGTTGATGAGACCATTAATTCTTTAGCATGTGCTGAAGCCTAGCTCAGCTGCTAAGAGAACTATATCTAATCTAATTATATTTTATCGACCCTAGAAGGCTTCTATTGCTGCCTCAGCTGCATCAATAATCCGAATTTGTTGTTTATTCGGTAACAGTATCTTGCTTGGAAGATTTCTAGCTCACTGTACCGTTATTCAAACTGTATAGTACTGTTTTTATCGGTTGGGAAACTTGTGGTAGTGATCCTAGTCACTTCAAGTTCTCATTCTCCAAAGTTTAAGACAACATCCTTAGATCTCTAATATACTAACGGATGTTCTTAATATCAATCCGGTGACTATCACTTGGATTGGCCCATTTGTGAATCATATGCTTAAAGCGTATGAGACACTAGGTCGCGTACATTTTACAATGTACGATTCCACGGAGAGTTTTCGAAAGACAAGCTTTCGCCGATTATTATGGGAATATCATTTCCAAGAAATGACACATTATCATTATTTATAGGACAGCCACTGTCAGTGCGCTCCCACTAACCCTCTTATATACACAAGAATCTTTTAATTTTGAATCAAATCATATACTATTATGATTACATCAAAACGATAATTCCTAGAACTAATGCTTGCTTCAATCCAAACATGGATCGAATAACCCGCAAACCTTGTTTGCTAGTTTTAGTACGACAAAACCGACAAGATGTTATAAACATCCTCCAAAAGGTTTCCTTTTCAGGAAAGCGATTTTCCTGTTCCAGCTGTCATATTTCATAAATGAAACATGCAGCATTAGCAAGCATTATCCAAATGGATTTACCGTGGCAACAGGTAAAAGGTTGAATCGTAATCAACATAATGTTGACAACGATACCTTTCCGCTAAAAGCCTAGCTTTATATGTTGGTATGTTGCCTTCCATTTATGTCTTCCTTGAAGTCTAATAAAGTTCCAGTAGGCACAATACATTGCGGTACATCACCTAGTATCCAAACATGTTGACATACATGGAATCCATTTCGGACTCATGACACTTTCCCATAATAGGGAGTCGATATCTTGTATCACTTCCTCATACGTAGTCAGTTGGTATACCTCAAAATATTGACATCTTTACGAGGTGAGATCAGAAACCCATACCCCAGGTTGTTTTCTGAATCTCTCCGACATACGCGGTTCTTGTGTATACGAAGATTAATGGTAATAGTTTCATCCTTGATGAACTATTTGTGTTCCATTAGGAATCTGTGTCTGAAATAGTATTACTCTGATTTTTCATCGAGTTTTACTATCCTCACACTTACCACTGCATACCGGTATTCCTCTCAGGAAAACCGCATGGTGAGCAACAATCCAATTGTTCTCAAGTGAGTTGTACAAGTACAATACTTTGGTATCCCTAGGATATCCAACAATTGGCACTTATCCAATTTGGGTTTTAGTTTGTATCATCCAAACATATGCCTAGCATTCCCAAATTTAACAGGAATGTGAAACCCGGTTCCTTTCCCGTTCATATCTAATTGTTATCTGTGAAACAGATTTTAATGGAACCTTATTCTAAATAAGTTCTGCATTGTTTATGCGTATCCGTTGAAGGAAATGGTAGCTCAAAGAGACTCATGATTAACCTAATCATGTCTAACAAAATTCAGTTACTCGGTTCGGACACACCGTCAAATTGACGTGTTCCGGGAGGAGTCCTCTTTTGAAAGAATACTTTACTCTTTCAAGTATTTTAGAAACTTATTGCTTAAGTAATTTCCATTACGGTCTTACCGTAACGGTTTAATACTATAGCCGATATGTTTGTCTATTTCGTGTCGAAACTATAAAAGTTTCCGATTTGTGTTCTTTAAAAGAAACACATAACCATTACGCGATGCCATATCCGTATAGGTCACGAAATATCCACATCCACATCTAGCCTAGCTAGACATGGGCCCACTTGCTTCACTATGAACTAGGGGTTACAGATCAGTGGCATTTACATTTTTACCAAGTAAATAGTGTATTAGACACTTTGCCCGATAAACTAGATTCGTAAACTCTATTTGATTGGAATCAAATCAGTCCTGGTACCCGCTCTTCAAAAGTGCGGATATACGATTCTTGTTTAATGTGTCCCACACAACATTGCCACTATTAAGTTTCTCCCTGATCAAATCAGTTCAAGCTATTGTTTATCTTGATATACGTGTGAGATTTATTTATATTCTAAATATAAATTCTGTTGTTCACATCTAATGTGTTTATCGAGATATCATCTTTATGTAATAAAACACTTTAGTGTTCTAAAATATAAAGGTCCAATCCGCAATGGATTAAACACTGATATAAAGATAATGTTTCTATTCAAACTAGTTACATTATAATAGTTTCCTAATTTACGTACATACCCAAAGGGTAGTTCCTAAACTTAGGTATCTACGGTTAAAACAGCGACTTTCGTCCCGTTTCCGATTCACATATTAATCTCTATTGAAGTCAGTATCCTGTTCATAACAGATTCTGAACATCAATACTTATTTATGTACCACACTAAGTATTTAAATCTAATTTTAATACTAGTAGTGAACATAATTATGACAAACATATTTGAAGTCAGAGCCTTGCTCGTCTTCAATTCCTTCTTGGAATATGTCCTCTTATCTTCCTAGAAGACTATAATGATTTTGCCTTTGCCATTTTTCCACACTCCAGAAGCCTTTGGCCAAGCCTCGGGTTTCTAGAATATCGAAGTAGGGTGCGTCTAGCGCTACTTGCCTAATTGCAAAGTTTGACTTTTCTCCTTGAGAATAGTCATTAACCCTCCAAGAGTTAACTATTGCAATTTATTTACTTCTAAAATCTAAGTATAGATTTATGAAGATCCTTCAATTTCAATATCATACTTTAAGAATCTAATCCTTTGTTCTGATAAAGAAATTAAGGAGTCTATATGACAAGTATAATGAATTAAGCACTAAAGTTATCATTACATGAATATTCCAAATATCATGTTCCACTTATTAGCTTAACTCCAGACTTAGGCCTAATTTGTTATTTTATCAAATAAACTAACTTATTTATTTCCAGGATCATCCTGAAATATTATTCCCAATTAGAAAAATTAAGTCATTTAAATACATTTTCCTAGGATTATGTTTTAAATGCTAATCTTTCATTTTATCTTGATTCTAATAGTCCAACTATTTAATCAACAATTTGTGGTACTATGTATTATATTGATTATTATAGTCCAACTATACAATCAAATATAATTTAAATTAATTAACCTCAATTACATTTATTACTATAATCCAATTATAAAATCAACTGTAAATCGAAACTAATTAATTCAAATATATTGATTACTATAATCCAATTATATAATCAATTATAATACAGTCCAACTGCTAATAAAAACAACAATTTAAATATTAGTCCAACTAACATTTAATTGATATTGACGAAATATTTGAAATGAGCGAGTATGGCGAGTAATTGAACGAATATTGCAAATTCAATTCTTGCCTCTCACTATTTTTCGGCGAGCCTCTAACCCTCTGTTGAGTACTCGGGAAACCGTGTTTCCTAGTGGGCTAGGATCCCGTTAAATATCACACAATCTTGACTTTGGCCAACAAATTGTATGATAATTAACTAGGTAGATCTCTAAGATCGATTGGATCCAATCCAATTACTATAGTTCCGGTAGGGGGACATCCAAGTCCGAAACATATATCTTATATATGCCAATACATCCAATGTATTACCTAACCATTATCCTCTGAATCAACTAAGCCTTGGCTTGTGCACAACAAACTTAGGGATCCCAATCAAGCGCGACCCATTGACCAGGGAAAGCTTCGTAATCAATGTCGATGGACAAGAAATGGTCTTGACTTTGGCCAACAGACCACAACTTGGACAAGGCACTGATATGGAAGAAAGCCTTCGTGATTCAAACACATCCTCGACAGATAATGCCTTGAATTTGGTCAACAAACCAATGTCGTCTTAGATCTTGAGTAAGAATCACTCAATGGAAGGAAAGACGCTTAATATTTAGCGACGGTTTTTCGCGTGCAAATTGGCAACCAATCTATTATCTTTGTTAAGGTCTTATCATCATACACCCTTAAGCATGCATCTAAACACATAATAAAGCGAGTATGTATAAAATAGTAATGATATGCGGATGGATATTTTACATTGATCCTAGATCAAATCTCTCTCTTTCTCTCTCCAGCTAGGACTTGTATTACTTCTACCCGTTACACTACACTTCTAAAGAAACCTCATTTAGATTGAGGGGAATGTTGGAATTTAATCAAGTCCACAAGATCACAAACAATGCATAAAAATCACATATGAACACATCAAAGGAGGTGGCGGAATCAACTCACATTGAATTTCGGTTTTGATGTTTGAAGAACAAGGTGCGATTTTTGCTCCCTCCAAGTCACGGCAGTAGCTTCATCTTGCAGTGGGCTGTGCGATTTGGACTGGTTTGGACTCCACCATTTTCGGCCATGTGAGACTCCATTGAAGCTCAAAGCTTCAAGCTTCCTTGCTCAAAGAAGAAGCTTCCCTATCACCTATGTATGCCTCAAGGTGTGCTAGCACTAAGTTTAAACAAATCAAATCTTGTTTCTCATTAATTCTCGGCAGAAAACGCAACAAGAAGAAGAAGAAGAACGGTCCAAGACCGAGAGAGAAGATAGAAGGTTTTGGCTCCATATTGCTAAAACCGTGAAGACCAAAAGAAGTGAGAGAGGGTCACGTGAATGTGGTCCAAAAATTAGGCCAAAAACATGAACACCAAAAACCCATGAGTCACGTGAATGGCACAATAATTTGCAAAAACCGTGAACAATAATTGGTCCAAGAGAGAGAATGATTTTTATATACATATATCTTTATTCCATTTACCAAGTAAAGAATAAAATATATATACACAAGTCCTATCAACTTTCAAACAATCACCTTCTATATTCACATCATGTCACTTTAATAAAGTGACAACATGTCATCACATCACTCAAAGTGACAATTGATTTGACGCATGATGTGACAAACGATTTGACGCTTGATGTGACTCGCGTGCCGCGCTCGAATTCGAAATGCGAATGCGCTCGCAATCACTCTCGGGCTCGGGTTCGCTAATTCCAAATTAACGAATTTCCGTCGCGTCGTAATTAAGTGATTACGCCAGCGAATTCACTATTCACGTCGCTAACGAATTAATTCTAAATTAATTCGTTCGCCCGAATTAAAATCTAATTTTAATTCCGCGTCGAAATCCA
This sequence comes from Zanthoxylum bungeanum, assembly GCA_019454045.1. Lineage (NCBI taxonomy): Eukaryota > Viridiplantae > Streptophyta > Magnoliopsida > Sapindales > Rutaceae > Zanthoxylum > Zanthoxylum bungeanum. The sequence goes on along the minus strand of SKCR01030655.1, from coordinate 51,953 downwards.
ATTTCGATTAATATATCGAATATATTAATTTATCGATTAATTCCAAATTAATCGTTCTCTCTCTTTAATTAATATTTTATCCCAGATAAAATATCTCCGCAATTAATCCCAGATTAATTTTCTCTCTCATCGAATTAATCCCAGATTAATTCTATCTCTCTCTTCTAATTAATCCCAGATTAATCAAAGTGCGAGTCATACGTCATCGGTGAATCTTCAGGAAGCGACCCATGAGATCTCCGGATATGTTGGCAGTAAATACGATCGTCGGACTGTCCGAACACGTAAGTACCTCGTACTACGTTTATATCGATTTACAAGACAAGGTTGGCTTCTAGCAAAGCGCCATGCCTACCCAATTCTCCAGAAATATTCTTACAGGAATATATAGATCTGTATCAAGCGTAGTATACCGTAGTATTGTGTATATTGGCCCAGTATCGGATAATCACGTGCTAGGGCTGGGGCTGGATAAGTGTCTGCCCCGTCCGAAACACATGTCGGATGTCTGGTAACATAGTCTCTATAATCGGATATACATGACCTGGTCACAATATCCCGATTGGTTGCGCAACACTCAAGAGCACTAGTACCGTATCCTGCGTGACATCATCTCCAAATGACTGAAGTGACACTTCCATCTTGACATCACACCCAATACACTACGACTCTCTGATAAACCCAGAAGTGGTGTACACAGAACCGGTTAAAGCCCCCTACCACCAAGACCAAAGTTTATCGATTATCGTAAGTATTAGCGATGCAAGTCTCAGGTTAAGACTATACACACCTACCTCGATTTCGGCCTCCCATAGACACATAGTCATAATACCAATGGGATTCCGAGGGGTCTATCCAGAGCGAAGCTGTTTCCCGTACCATCGGTGAAACACGACCTCCTATCGCACTTGCATAAGTATCCAATACTTATATATATGAGAACTATGCCGTTGTGCCTCACAAACGCGCACAAGTGCAATACTAGCCTATTCCGCATTATCGATGTCCAGTCTCGATAATACTACGGCTAGGGATATTTAATGATTAAACCTTCGGGGACTGATACTGTCTCATATCTTCTCAGTCCAGGTACTAATCATAGGGACCTCTCTTCATTTATATATCTATGGTGATCTAATCACAAATGATGAGAGTGCAATTTCCTTACATAGTTAATTTGCTACAACAACACAATGATCTGTGCAAATAGTGACGCTATGGGTCATATTATCCAACAGGGAATAGGTGAGAAGAGAATACAAAGAAATAAGAGATAAGGCTGGACTCGCAGGTCCAATTAATAAATCAAATTTATTACAATTTCCAAAATTGCCCCACCCGACTAATATCCATCTGATATACATTATTCATGCATCACAACCATGTATTCACACAAGCATGTTATCAATCAATCTAATCAAATTAATTAATCTGATAATTAGTGATCATCCAATGTTCAAACAACGATTTGATTTTGTTCGAGTCAAACTCGTTTTGGGAACAAGTACTCAAAGTACGAATTCTCGAATTAAATTAAATTACATAATTAAATCCAATTTAATACACATTTAATTCTAATTCACTATTTAATTCAAATTAAGTATTACACTTTATAAAATAAACCTTCACGATTTAAATTCCAAATTAATCGTTACTGGTCTCTTAGCCCGATTAATATCCAATATTAATTTAATTAAAGTCCAATGGGCTTTTAATTAATTTCTTCAAGGCGTGGACTTTTGGTCAACTCGGATCAAATTGAATAACCAAAATCCAATCCGGGAGTTACCCCATAAGCCCAGAAATCAATTTAGGCCCAATTAAACTTTAAAGGTTCATTAGTCGCATTTGGGCCTTTTGGAAGCGGTTTTGGGCCTAATTGGATCCAACCAATTTCGCCTAAACCCAACTTTGTACAACAAAGCCCAACAAGCCCAATAACAACTTAAAAAGCCCAAATCCAATTTAAGGCCCAATTTAATTAAATTACAAAATCCAATTTTTACAATTCAATTAAACTAAAGTGTATAGCATTTTTAATTACCCAAATCAGTATTTCCAAAACACCAAATTTGTCCAATTAATCATGCTTATCATCAATGAATCATGTCCAACATAATTTGATCAAAATCAAACCCAAATAACACATGCTAAAGTCTCGGCCAAATGGGAAAAATATGCCCAAATCAAATTCAATCCAATTAAACCCAATCAAACATAAAATCAATATCCCCTAATGATTTCTAACACATCCAATGATCAAAAAATCAAAATTCAAAGACAATTTTAGGGTTCTAATTTTCGGCCAACATAAGCCAAATTGGGGAAATTTGTTCCAAACCAAATTTCTTCAAATTGATCTAATCAATCATCAATTAAACATCAATTAAACATATTCATCAATCCAATTTCATCAAATAATTCCCAAATTCGTTTTGCCCAATTTTAGCCCTAAAATCAATTCATGCAATCAATAGCTCTGATACCATTGTTGAGTTTAAATCAAGTCCCAAGATCATAGATTAAGCATGAAACAAGTGTAAATACAACCAAATGAGGTGCAGAAAAACTCACATTGATCGGTAGAGATGCAACAAGGACCAAAAACGCACTGCTCCTCCTTGCTCGGCAGTGAGCTGCGTAAATGGTGAACTGCACGGCGTGGGGGCTGCTTCCTCCTCCAAGAATCGGCCATGGGTGTCCTCCATGGAAGCCCCAAGCTCCAAGCTTCACAAGGTGATTCCTTGCTCATGAAAACACTTCCCTATCACCTTTGTATTCCTCAATGAGTGTGCTAGCACTTGGATCTTGCAACAAAATCACTTATATCTTTGTAATTTTTGGTCAAACCAGAAGCAAAATAGAGGAGAAGAGGCGTTTAAGACCGAGAGAGAAGATGATCATTTTTGGCTCCAAAACCTAATACCGTAAAAGGGAAAGAGAGAGATTGTGAAATAAAAAATGTAATAGGTTTATATATTTTCCAAAAATTAATAAACCATTTACCTTTTCTTTTAATTCCAAAAAGCAAGCATTAAATGTTTGTCAATCACCATAAATCAACTCACATCAATCACTCAAATGTCACATCACTCAAAGTGACATGTGATTTGACGCTTGATGTGACTAATGATTTGACGCTTGATTTGACTTGCGTGCCGCACTTGAATTCGAAATGCGAATGCGCTCGCAAATAATCCAGGGCTCGGGTTCGCTAATTCCAAATTAACGAATTTTCCGTTGCGTCGTAATTAAATGATTACGCCTAGTGAAATCACTATTCACGTCGCTAACGAAATAATTATAAATTAATTCGTTCGCCCGAATTAAAATCTAATTTTAATTCCGCGTCAAAATCCAATTTCATATAATATATCAAATATATTATTTTATCGATTAATTCAAAATTAATCGTTCTCTCTCTTTAATTGATATTTTATCCCAGATAAAATATCTCCGTAGTTAATCCCAGATTAATTTTCTCTCTCATTAAATTAATCCCAGATTAATTAAAGTGGGAGTCATACGTCATCGGTGAATCTTCGGGGAGTGACCCATGAGATCTCCGGATATGTTGGCAGTAAATCGGGTCGTCGGACTATCCGAACACGTAAGTACCTCGTACTACGTTTACTCCGATTCACAAGACAAGGTTGGCTTCTACCAAAGCGCCATGCCTACCCAATTTTCCAGAAACATGCTTACAGGAATAAGCGATCTATATCAGGCGTAGTATACGTGGTATTGCGTATTTCGATCCAGTATCGGATGATCACGTGCTAGGCCTGGGGCTGTAATCGTGTATGCCCCGTACGAAGCACATGTCGGATCTCTGCTAACTAGTCTCTATATCGGATAACTATGACCTAGTCATATTATCCCGATGACTGCAGTACTTAAGAGAACCAGTACCGTATCCTACCTGACCATCAACTCTATATGACTGGAGTGACACTTCCGTCTTGACATCACACACAACATACTACGATTTTCGATATACCCAGAATTGGCGTACACAGAAACCAGTTAAAGCCCTGGACGACCTCAACCAAAGTATATTGATTGTCGTATGCATTAGCGGTACAAGTCTCAGGTTAAGACCAAATACACCTACCCTGATTTCGGACTTCCATAGACATATAGTCATACTACCAATGGAATTCCGAAGGGGTCTATCCAGAGCGAAGCTATTTCCCATACCATCGGTAAAACACAACCTCCTATTGCACTTGCATGAGTATCCTATACCCAAATATATGAGAACTATGATATTGTGCCCTTACAACGCGCACAAGTGTAATACTAGTCTTTTACGTATTTATCGATGTCCAATCTCGATAATACTCTGACTAGGGATATGTAATGATTTATCTTTCGTGGATTGATACTGTCTCATATCATTCTCAGTTCAGGAACAAATCATATGGACCTTTCATCATTTATACATCTAGGTGATCTAATCACAAATGATAAGAGTGCAATCTCTTTGTCACATAGTTAATTTGTACAACAACACAATTATCTGTACAAATAGTGACGCTATGGGTCATATTTGTCCAACACAAAAATATAACCAAAACAGCAAGCCTAAACACTCAAAAATACAACAAAAATAGTAAGCCTGAACCACCGAAAATACAACCAAAATAGCATCCCAAAATCACCAAAAATATCAATCAAAACAACATCCGAAACAACCAAAATAGAAGCCCCAAAGACAGCCAAAACAGCAACCAAAAACAACCAAAACAGCAGCCTAAAATCACCAAAAACATCAGCCAAAATAGTAGCCAAAAACAGCCACAAAAAAACAACCAAAACAGCTGCCAAAAAACAACTAAAAACAGCAACCAGTGAAACAGGAAAAACATCAACCAATAAAACAGCAAAAATAACAACCAGAAAATAGTAAAAACAGTAATCAGTGAAACAGTAAAACAGCAACCAGTGAAACAGGAAAAACATCAACCAATAAAACAGCAAAAATAGCAACCAGAAAATAGTAAAAACAGTAATCAGTGAAACATCAAAACAACAACCAGAAATAGCAAAACAGTAAGCATAAATAACGAAACAACAAGCAGAAACAGCAAACCAGTGATCCTTCCGGCAACGGCCTAAAGCACTTACGAGAAATCAACTTAAAAGGTAAGACCTGAGGGCACCCTTTACCATATTTATTTTATAGTTCCGGGTGCTGCATGTCTGTCTAGACGTGAAATACGTCCAGCCGGGTATGCGAAGTCCTACATTAAAGACGACCAAATTTCTGGTCACATTTTTTTTCTTTGTCATTCCATTATTTATCTTTTTATTTATTTATTCACCTTCATCGTTATTTTATTAATTTGCTCTTATTTTGCTATTTAGCTTTTTGTCTATTTACTTTTATTGTTATTTTATTATTTCACCTTTTTTATGTCTGTTTACATTACATTGATGGTTATGTGTGTTATTATCCCTTGCGGTATATCGGATGGAAACCCAGATGTAAATTCCGTAACCGAATCCGAATGTACGGTAGTGCGGTCTGTACTGAGGATAAAACTTCTGTTGCATAATTATGACCCATAGCATCACTATTTATGAAAGACATTGTGGTTTTTGTATAAATTAACTATGTGACAAAGGAAATTGCTATTTTATCATTTTGTAATTAGATTACTTTGATATATAAATGATAAAAGTCCTTATGATTAGTTCCAAATTAATAAGATATGAGACAATATTAATCCACGAACGGTTTAATCATTAAATATTCTAGTCGTAGTATTATCGAGACTAGACATCGATAATGCGGAATAGACTAGTATTACACTTGTGCGCGTTATTGAAGCTTAACGGCATAGTTCTCATATATTTAAGTATACGATACTTATGCAAGTGTGATAGGAGGTTCTGCTAGCCGTTGGACAGGGAACAGCTTCACTCTGGATAGACCCCTCAGAATCCTATTGGTAGTATGACTACGTGTCCATGGTAATCCACATTAGGGTAGGTGTATGTGGTCTTAACTTGAGACTTGCATCGCTAATACTTGCGACAATCAGTACGCTTTGGGTTTGGTCGTCCGGGGCTTTAACAGGTTCTGTGTACGCCACTTATGGGTTTACTGAGAATCGTAATGTATTGGGTGTGATGTCAAGATGGAAGTATCACTTCAGTCATATGGAGAAGATGATCACGCAGGGATACAGAACTAGTACTCTAATATGCTGCAACTATCGGGATAGTATGACTAGGTCATGATTATCCGATTAAAGAGACTAGTTGCTAGTGATCCGATATATGCTTCGTACGTGGCAGACACAATTCCAACCCCAGGCCTAGCATGTGACATCCGATACTGGATCGTAATACGCAATACTTAGTATACTACGCTTAATAAAGATTATATATATTCTCCGTTGAATATTTCTGGAGAATTGGGTTGACACGGTGCTTTGCTAGAAGCCAACCATGTCTTGTAAATCGGTAAGAACGTGGTACGGGGTACGAACGTGTTCGAATAGTCCGACAACCGGATTTACTGCCAACATATCCAGGGATCTCTTGGATCGCTTCCCAAAGATTCACCGATGACAGTCGACTCGAACAAAATTAATCCGGGATCATTTATGAGAGAGAAAATTAATCTAGGATTAATTGCGGCAAGAATTTATCTGGGATAAAATTCGAATAGAAGAGAGAACGTGATTAATTTGGAAATAATCGATTCAATAATATATTGGATATATTAATTGAAATCGGATTTCATTGCGGAATTAAAATTGGATTTTAATTCGGGCGAACGAATTAATTTAGAAATAATTCGTAAGCGACTTTCGTCATAATTTTACTAGGCATTAGTATTTAATTAAATTGGATTTAATTATGTCGCGATGGAAATTTCGTTTAGTTGGGAATTAAATGAACCCGTGCCCGAGCGAAGTTGCGTGTTGAGTTTGCCTACTTAAATTATGAATTTAAAGTGGGACCCACTTCACTTACATCACAAGTCACTTTTTGGTGATGGAAGTCAAATCACTTTATTGGTGATAGAAGTGGTTGAGAGCATTTATTGGAAGCTTTCTCAACACACTTTGCCTTTTTCTTTTGGAAATGATATACATCTTTTTTTTTGTTGACTTTGGTATGTGTTTTAGAAACAAAAAATATCAAAAGACAAAACTCTCTCCTCTCATTTTCTTCTTCATTACCATGAGCCTATGGTTCATTTTCTCTTTGATTTTGCTTCAAAATCAAACAAAGCTAGCACTTAAAGAGTAAATCAAGGTGATATGGAAACTCACCCTTGGGTTTAAAGATTCAACTAAGCTTGGAGCTGCCACAAATACAAAGGAATTTTTTAAATCCAACATCCGATCGTTGTAAGTTTTTTCCGCAAACTTCTTTAATATTCACACACAAATCATCTTAGAGATCTTGTGGCATGTCTAGGACACTAACAATGGTATCATAGCCTTTTGTAATGATGATTAGTATTTGGGGTTTATAGACTTTATTTTGGAATTTTGTGCTTGGAGTATGATTTTTTCAAAATTGGTTGTTTGGTTGTGTATTGATGATGTTGAATTGGATTTGTGCATCATAGGATTTGAGAAAAAATTGATTGGATTAATTTTCCCCAAAATTTATCAAATGGCCGAATATAACCCTAAAACAAGTTCATGGTGATTTTTTGATTTTAGACTATTGGATGAGTTTAAAGCATGAAATAAATCTTGTATGTTGATTTAATTGGATTGAAATCAAATTGGATGTTATTTTATGCCCATTTGCTGTGAACAATAAGCATGTATAGTGGATTGATTTTGCTTCAATTTGTGTTGGACATGATTGGATGATATTAGCATGATTAATTAATTTAATTGATGTTTTGGAAATATTAGTTTAATTAATTAATTATGTTAGTTACACTTTAATAAAATTAATGTGATATTTAGAATATTATGTTAAAAGAATTAGTCTTTAAATTGGATTGGGCAAATTTGTTGTATTTGAGCTTAATGGGCTTGGTTGGGCCAAATTTGGTTTTGGACAATTGGGTTGGATCCAATTGGGCCTAAAATCATATCCATAAAATCCAAATATGATTATTGGTCCTAATGGGCCTAAATTGATTTTTTGCTAAAAGGGTGATTCCTTATTGAGCCTTGGCATTTTGGGTTTGATCCATATTGGCCAAAGCCCATGCCTTAAGAATTAATTAAAAGCCCATTGTACTTTAATTAAAATAGTATTGGATACTAATTGCATTTAAAATTGGACTTTAATTTGAATTAGTATTGAAAACAAATGAAATTGGATTTAAAATTGTAGTTCGATATAATTCAAGAATACGTACTTTTTGTATTTATTCTTAAACGAGTTGGACTCGTGCAAATCAAATCGTTGTTTGAACATTGGATGGTCATTAATTCAAAGATTAATTAATTGGACTAGATTGATTGAATAACATGCTTTGTGTGAATACATGGATGTATTGTATGAATAATGTATATCATATGGATATTAGAAAGGTGGGGGAATTTTGGAAATTATTGTAATAAATTTAGAATTTATTAATTTGGACCTACGTGTCCAGCCTATTATCTCTTTACTCTTTGTATTTCTCTTCTCACCAATTCCACTCAATGTTAATGAGGTTTCTTTAATGTATTATGTAATTGGGTAGAAGTATGAATAGTGCTAGCGGGAGAGAGGAAAGTGAGAGATTTGTTCTATGAACAATTTGTTATATATCCATCGGCATATCGTTATTAATTTATTCACGCCTTATTATGCCTTTAGAATGCATGCTTAAGGGTGTATGATGAGACCTAATCAAATATAATAAATTGGTTGCCAATTTATGAGAAAAACCCTCACTCAAATATTAAGCGTTTTCCTTCCATTGAGTGGTTCTCTCTCAAGATCCAAGATTGACATTGGTTTGTTGGCCAAAGTAAAGATCAATGTACATCACGGATGTGTTTGAATCCCGGAAGCTTTGTTATATATCACATGTCTTGGGCAGTTGTGACTTGTTGGCCAAAGTCAAGGTCACTTCTGTACATCGATGTGGATTACGAAGCTTTCCCACTATCAATGGGTCGCGCTTAATTGGAATCATTAAGCTTGTTGAGCCAAAGCCAAGGCTTACTTGATTCAGATGAAAAGGTTAGGATATATATATTGGATATATATTTGGACTTGGAGGTCCACCTACCGGATCTAGGAATTGGATGGGATCCAATTGATTTTAGAGATCTACCTAGTTAAGTTTCATACAGCTTGTTGGCCAAAGTCAAGGTTATGTGTTATTTAATGGGATTCTAGCCCACTAGGAAACTGGGTTTCCCAAGTACTCAACAGAGGGTTAGAGGCTCGCCGAAAAATAGTGGGAGACTAGTATTAAATTTTCAATTTCTTTTAATACTTGCCCAATACGCGCTTTTAATTATTTTCATCGTTATATATTTTTTAGTTTGACTAATATTTTATTGTTTTCTTTGAACAATTGTATTGTACCATAACTTCATTTGTAGTTGATTATATAGTTGGACTATAGTAATCATTACATTTGACTATACCCTATATCGTTGATTGAATAATTAGAGTATTGCAATCAATATGACTGGAAAGATTAACGTTAGGGATATCATCATTGGTGATAATGTCTTTAATGGTTCTAATTTTACAGATTGGGATATGAATCTCAGGATTGTCCTGGGAGCCGAGAAGTTGCTCTATTTATTATATAGACCTCTCGGGCCTGAGCCTGGACATGAGCGGGATGTTGATTATGAGCATTGGAAGACTCACAGTGATGACAACTCAACTGCTCAGTCCTTCATGCTTGCCGCAATGACCCCTCAATTTCGTCATCAAAATAAGGGATTGGATCCCTGCAACATGATGTTGAAATTGAAGGACCTTCATATATCTAACCTTAGATCTCAGAAGTATGAGTTACAGAAGAAGCTCATTCGCTATCGCATGTCAGAGGGTACATCTGTCGAGCACTATGTGTCGCAGATGATTGCTGACATCGAACAGCTAGGTCAACTGGGCATAACCTTGTGGCTGAGACTTCCATAGATTTGATTTTACAGTCTCTGTCTGACTACTAGGGCGGGTTCATCATGAACTACAATATGATGAACCAAGAGAAGACTCTTAGAGATTTGATGGCGATGCTGAAAAGGCCAGAGCCAGAGCTTTTGAAGGGCAAGAAGCGCGAGGCGCACTTCGCTTCGACATCTCAGAAGGACAAGGCTTGGCTGATGGCTTCTGGAGGTGTGAAGAAGAAGAAAAGAAAGGGCAAGGCCAAATCATCAAAGTCTTCTGGAAGGCAAAGGAAAAATCCCAGGATGTCTGCCTGTAGTGTGGCAAACGGGGTCACTGCAAGCGTGACTACCATGAGTACAAGGCGCACATGAAGGAAATGAAGGCGTGCAAGGCTCCGGCTTCAGGTATGTTTGTTATTGAAATTAACATGTCTACTTCTCTTTTTAAAAATTGGATTTCTGATTCAGGATATGGTACTCATATATGTACTGATGTGCATGATCTGCAGATTAGCAGGAGACTGGCTTCAAGCGAGATTGACCTACGAGTTGGAAACGGGACCAGAGTCGTTATTTTAGCTATAGGGAATTATATTTTGGAACTGCCCTCGGGACATGTACTTACATTATCATACGTTCATTATGTACCTAGTTTGACTATAAACATTATCTATGTATCTTGTTTGACCCAATGCAGGTACATTTTTATATTCTAAAACACCGGGTGTTTTGTTTATAAAGATGATTTTGAGATATGTACTGCTAATGCCAATAATGGTCTTTATATTTTGAATATAAATGAATCTCAAACATATAACATAACCAACAAAAGGCTCAAAATGAGTAAAACAGATGAAACTTAAATGTGGCATTGTCGTATGTGACACATTAACAAGACTCGTATATCCACACTTTAAAGACTGGATACTTGGACGGATTTGATCTTAATTCATATGATGTCTGCGAATCTTGTTTATTAGGCAAGATGCCTAAAATCCCTTTTAGCGGTAAAGGTGTTCGAGCCACCGAATTGTTAGCCCTCGTTCATAGTGACGTATGTGGGCCCATGTCTAGCAAGGCTAGATGTGGATTTGAATACTTCATAACCTTTACGGATGATGCATCGTGTTACAGTTATGTGTATCTTATGAGACACAAGTCAGAAACTTTTGAGAAATTCAAAGAGTTTCGACACTAAGTAGAAAAATAGACCGGAAAAAGTATTAAAATATTACGGTCGGACCGTGGTGGAGAATACTTGAGCAATGAGTTTCTCGATTACTTGAAAGAGTATGGTATTCTTTCACAGTGGACTCCTCGCAGAACACCTCAACTAAACGGTGTGTCCGAATGGATAAACCGAATTTTGTTAGATATGGTAAGGTCTATGATGAGTCGCACTGAGCTACCAATTTCCTTATGAGGTTACGTATTGAACAGTGCAATACTTATTTTGAATAAGGTTCCGTCAAAGTCTGTTGAACAGACTCCATATGAAATATTGACAGGAAAGAAACAGGGTTTTTATTCCTGAAGATTTTGGGATGTTTGGCAAACGTTAAATGTTTGGATGGTACCAAACTAGAACCCAAATCAGATAAGTGCCTATTGTATGTTATCTGTTGGACAAAATGACCCATAGTGTCACTATTTGCACAGATCATTGTGTTGTTGTAGCAAATTAACTATGTGACAAGGAATTGCACTCTCATCATCTTTGTGATTAGATCACCATAAATATCATAAAAATGAAGAGAGGTCCCTATGATTAGTTCCTGGAATGAGAATGATATGAGACAGTATCAGTCCCCGAATGATTAATCATTAAATATCCCTAGCCGTAGTATTATCGAGACTGGACATTGATAATGCGGAATATGCTAGTATTTCACTTGTGTGCGTTGTGAGGGCACAACGGCATAGTTCTCATATATATAAGTATTGGATACTTATGCAAGTGCGATAGGAGGTCGTGTTTCACCGATGGTACGGGAACAGCTTCGCTCTGGATAGACCCATCGGAATCCCATTGGTATTATGACTATGTGTCTATGGGAGGCCGAAATCAAGGTAGGTGTGTATAGTCTTAACCTGAGACTTGCATCGCTAATACTTACGATAATCGATAGACATTGGTCTTGGTGGTACAGGGCTTTAACCGGTTCTGCGTACACCACTTCTGGGTTTATCAGAGAGTCGTAGTGTATTGGGTGTGATGTCAAGACGGAAGTATCACTCCAGTCATAGTGGAGATGATGTCACGCAGGATAGGTATTAGTGCTCTTAAGGGATGCGCATCCAATCGTAATATTATGACTAGGTCATGAATATCCGATTATAGAGACTAGTTACCAGATATCCGACATGTACTTCGGACGGGGCAGACACTTATCCAGCCCCAGCCCTAGCACGTGACTATCCGATACTGGGCCGATATGCACACAATACATTTGTATACTACGCTTGATACAGATCTTTGATATTCTTAAATGGATATGTCCGGAGAATTGGAAGACTTGGTGCTTTGCTAGGAGTCGACCTTGTCTCGTAAATCGGTAGAACGTAGTACTTGGTACGTACGTGATTCGGATACTCCGACGACCGTATTTACTGTCAACTTATCCGGGGATCTCATGGGTCGCTTCCCGATAATCCACCGATGACGCACAACTCGCACTCTTGAATAATCTGGGATTATATAGAAGAGAGAGAAAATTAATCTAGGATTAATTACGGAGATATTTTATCTAGGATAAAATATCGTCTAGAGAGAGATAACGATTAATTTGGAATTAATCGGTAAATTAATATATTCGATATATTAAACGAAATTAGATTTCGACGCGGAATTAAAATTAGATTTTAATTCGGGCGAACGAATTAATTTAGAATTAATTCATTAGCGACGTGAATAGTGAATTCGCTAGGCGTAATCATTTTATTACGACGCGACGGAAAAATCGTTAATTTGGAATTAACGAACCCGAGCCCGAGTGTGATTGCGAGCGCATTCGTATTTCGAATTCGAGTGCGGCGACACAAGTCACATCAAGCGTCAAATCAATCGTCACATCAAGCGTCAAATCAAAAGTCACTTTGAGTGATTGATTGATTTGATTAATGGATTGAGTGAAAGACACTCAACATGTCACTTTATTAAAGTTGATATAACTTGATGGACATTGATATTGGAGTGTGGAACACTCAAGCTTATTACATTCAATTTATTTGACTTTTTGAAAGTTAAAATTAATTGGTAATCATTTAATATTTTTTGAAAATATATAAACAAATGATTTACAACTTTTGTAATAACCAATACACAATTTCATCTCTTCATTTTCTCTCTTCTCCTCACGCATAACAGCCTGTTTTCTTCACTGTTTGGAACCAGAAATAACGTGAACAAAGGGAAGCCAAGAGTGGTTTTTCATGGTGAGAAATCAAGTGCTAGCACACTTACAGTCTTACGAAGGTGGTAGGGAGGTTCGACCATGAGCCGGGATCCATCCGACGAAGCTAGGAGCTGCGTTTTCTCAGCTCAAATCTGGAAATGGAAGGGAGTGGACTGCATGCAGTGGGCGTCCTTGGCAGTGAGCAAATCTGCAGTGGCGTGAGCAAGGCAGTGGGATTTTTGGCCTTCATTCGTCTTCAAATCGACTCAACCAACCAATGTAAGTATTCCGCTATCTTTGTTGGTGTATTCATGCATTCTTTTCATGTCTTGTTTGATCTTGGGACCTAAATAATAACCAACAATGGCATCAAGAGCTATAGGTTCAAGCATGAAATTTTAGGGCTTAAAATTGGGTATTTTGGATTTGAGCATGATTTTATAAAATTGGATGTTTAAGCATGCTAATATATGTTATATTGAAGATTGATTTGATCAATTTCAACAAAATGTGATTGGATCAATTTTGCCCAAATTGGAAGTGTTGGCCGAATGTGTGATTGTTTGGAGTTCTTGGAATTTTTGTTTTTGATTCATTTGATGAGTTGGAATCATTAAGGATAATGTTAATTTGAAACTAATTAGATTGGATTTTGAATTGAACATAAAATCCCCAAAAGTTATCACCTTTGCCGAATGTGTATGTATTTTGGATTCTTGGAATTTTTTGATTTTTGATTCATTTGATGAGTTGAATCATTTAGGTTGATGTTACTTTGAATAGAATTGGATTGGATTTCGAATTGGACAAAAACCCCAAAATCCTTGTGTTGGCCGAATGGTATTATTGCCCTAATGTCTTGGTAATTTTGGTTTTGTGACATTGGATGTGTATGAAATCAAATTGGATGGTGATTTGATATCGATTGTGAAATTAATTGGATTGAATTCAAATCGGACACAAACCCTCCTTGGCCGAGAGCTTTGTAGCATGTAAATGGGTTTGATTTTTCAATTTGTGTGTTGGACATATAATAATGAATTGAGTATGATTAATTGGACTAATTTAGTGTTTTAGAAATGTTGATTTAGTTGATTAATCATGTAATACACTTTAGTTTAATTGAATATGAAATTGGATTTTGTATATTTAATTATTGGGCCTAATTTGGAAATTGGACTTTAATGTTGTATTTGGGCCTATTGGGCTTGATTTATCAAGTTTGGTTTAGGCCAAGTGGATTGGATCCAATTGGGCCCAAAACCTTACCATAAAGCCCAAATGCGACTAATGAACCTTTAAAGTTCAATTGGGCCTAATGGGCCAAGATTGATTTATGGGCTTATGGGGTAAATCCCGGATTGGACTTTGGTTATCGGTTTGACCCGAGTTGACCAAAAGTCCACGCCTTAAGAAATCAATTAAAAGCCCATTGGACTTTAATTGAATTGACGTTGGACGTTAATCGGTCTTTGAGACGCGTTATGATTAAATTTGGAATTTAAATCGTAAAAGGTTTATTAAATAAAAGTGTAATATTTAATTTGGAATTGAATAGTGAATTAGTATTAAATACATGTTAAATTTGATTTAATAATGTAGTTTAAATTAATTCATGAATTCGTACTCTAAGTACTTATTCGCAAAAACGAGTTTGACTCGAACAAAATCAAATCGTTGTTTGAACATTGGATGATCACTTAATTATCAGATTAATTATTTGATTAGATTGATTGATAGCATGCTTATGTGTGTGAATACGTGGTTGTGTTGAATGAATAATGTATATCGGATGGATATTAGTCGGGTGGGCAATTTTAGAAATTGTTGTAATAAATTCGATTTATTAAATTGGACCTGCGTGTCCAGCCTTATCACCTCTATTCTCTTTGTATTCTCTTCTCACCTATTCCCCTCCATGTAAATGAGGTTTCTTTAGAAGTGTAGTGTAACGGGTAGAAGTAGTATACTAGTGCTAGCTTGAGTGAGAAAGGGAGAGATTTGATCTAGGATCAATGTGTAAAGTATCCATCCGCATATCATTATTATTTATTTCATACTCGCTTTATTATGTGTTTAGAATGCATGTTTAAGGGTGTATGATGATGAGACCTTAATAAAGATAATTAATTTTGGTAGCCAATTTGCACGCGAAAAACCCTCGTCAAATATCAAGCGTTTATTTTCCTTCCATTGAGTGATTCTTACTCAAGATCCGAGATTGGCAGGGGTTGTTGGCCAAAGTCAAGCCCTTGTCCGTCAAAGATGTGTTTTAATCACGAGGCTTTGTTCTATATCGGTGTCGTGTCCAAGTTGTGGTTTGTTGGCCAAAGTCAAGACCACTTCTTGTCCATTGACATTGATTACGAAGCTTCCATGTCAATGGGTCCTCGCTTGACTGGGATCACTAGGTTTGTTGTGCCAAAGCCAAGGCCTAGTTGATTCAGAGGAAAAGGGTTAGGGTATACATTCGATGTATAGGCATATATAAGATATATGTTTGGGACTTGGATGTCCACCTACTGGATCTAGGGGTTGGATGGGATCCAATTGATCTTCGAGATCTACCTAGTTAATTATCATACAATTTGTTGGCCAAAGTCAAGATTGTGTGATATTTAACGGGATCCTAGCCCACTAGGAAACACGGTTTCCCGAGTACTCGACAGAGGGTTAGAGGCTCGACGAAAAATAGTGGGAGGCAAGTATTGAATTTGCAACATTCGTTCAATTACTCGCCATAAATGCGCTCAAACAAAATCCTCGTCATATTAATCAAAAGTATTAGTTGGACTAATATTTTATGTTGTTTTAAAAATAATATAGTTGGACTATATACAAACTCATTCAATATATAGTTGGTTTTATAATTGGATTATAGTAATCAATATAATTGAATTAAAATGATAGTTGATTTTATAATTAGATTATAGTAATCAATATTAAAATTATAGTTGATTAAATAATTGGATTATTGTAATCATTATATAAATAGTACCTTATTAAAATTGATTAAATAGTTGGATTATTAAAATCAAGAAAGAATTGAAAAGTTGAATATTTAGAATATATAATCCTTGGATTAAATGTTTTAAATGATTTAATTTTCAATTGGGAATTAATAATAGGTTAATTTATTTGATAAAATAACTTATTATGACTAGGCCCATAATTAAGCAAATAAGTAGAGCATAAAATCTTTGGAAGATTTATGTGATAATGACTTTAGTGCTTAATTAATATACTTATCATAAATCTATCTTTAGATTTAAAAGTATTAAATTGCAATTAATAATTCTTAGAGAATTAATTGACTATTCTAGTGGTGAAAAGTCAAAGGTTGCAATTGGGCATGTTTGCACAAGGTGCACATCCTTTCGATATTCTAAAAACCCAAGGCTTGGCCAAAGGTTTGTAAAATATTGAAAATGATAATTGACATATCCCAAAGTGACTACCATTTGGATATGGAAGACACCGAAGGAATTAAAGAAAGGGCGAGGCTCTGACTTTAAAAATATATTGTCAAAGTTATGTTCACTATTAGTATTAAAATTAGATTTTAAATATTTAGTGTGGTACAAAACATATATGTATTGATGTTCGGAATCCGCTATGAGCTGATACTGACTTCAAGCCGAGATTTCTCTTCGAATCGGAAACGGGACGAAAGTCGCTGTTTCGACCGTAGATACCTAAATTTAGAAACTACCCTTTGGGTATGTACTTAAATTAGAACTATTATAATGTAACTAGTTTGACTAGAGACATTATCTCTATATCAGTGTTTAATCCATTCTGGATAAACCTTTATATTCTAGAACACTAAGTGTTTTATTATATAAGATGATACTGAGATAACACATTAGATGTGAATAACATAACAGAATTTATATTTTGAATATAATAAAATCTCAAACATATAAAAATGACAAATATTAGCTCAAATTGATTTGATCAATAGAGACTTATTTGTGGCATTGTTGTCTAGGACACAATTAAACGAGACTCGTATATCCACACTTTTGAAGAGTGGGTACTAGGACTAATTTGACTATTCAAATAAGGTCTGCGAATCTAGTTTATTAGGTAAAGTACCTAAAATACTATTTACTTGGTAATAGTAAAAGGGCCACCGATCTGTTAGCCCTATTCATGGTGAAGTAAGTGGGCCCATATCTAGCTAGGCTAGATGTGAACATGAATATTTCGTGACCTTAACGGATGTGGCATCACGTTATGGTTATGTGTTTCTTTTGAAGAACACAGATCGTAAACTTTTGAAGTTTCGACACGAAGTAAATAAACAGATCGGCTATAGTATTATGCCCCCACGGTAAGACCGTAATGGAAAATACTTAAGCAGTAAGTTTCATACGTACATGAAAGAGTACGGTATTCTTTCAGATGAGGACATGATAAGGTTTATCACAAGTCGCTCTGAGCTATTATTCCTTCAATAGGATATGTATTAACAGTGCAAAACTTATTTAGAATAAGGTTCCATATAAATCTGTTTGACAGATATCATATAGGATATGAACAGGGAAGAAACGAGGTTTCTCATTCCTGATAATTTGGGTATGCCAGGCATAACGTTTGGATGATACCAACTAAGGACCCAAATTGGATAAGTGCCAATATAGGTTATCCTAAGGGAAACCTTAAGTATAGTACTTATAAATCTCACATGAGAACAATGTGATTGTTGCTCACCATGCATTTTTCCTGAGAGGAATACCGATATGCAGTGGTCAGTGGGAGGTTAGTGATACTCGATGAAAATCGGAGTAATACTGTTCAAGGCACAAAGTCCTTAATGGAACACGAATAATTCATCTATGATGAATCTATACCATTAATCTTCAAATACACAAGAACTGAGTAGATCGGATAGAGTCAGAAAACAACCTAGGGTATGGGTTTCTGATCTAACCTCATAGAGATGTCAATCTTATGAAGGTATACCAACCGACTACATTTTGAGGAAGTGATACGAGGTATCGACTCCCTATTATGGCAAAGTGCCATGAGTCCGAAATGGATTCCATGTATAACAACTATTTTGGATACTAGTTGTTGTACCACAAGGCATTGTGCCTATTGGTACATAAACGTCTTCAGGAAGACATACATGGATGGCAACATACCAACGTACAAAGCTGGGCTTTTGACGGAAAGGTATCGTTATCAACATTGTTTTAATAACGGTTCAACCTTTTACCTGTTGCCATGGTAAATCCATTTTGAAGATGCTTGTTGATAACTGCGTATTTCATTTATGAAATGTGTCAGTTGTAGATCAAAATCGCTTTCCTGAAAAGGAAACCTTTTGGAGGATGTTTACAACATCCTGATGATTTTGAATAACTGACAAACAAGGTTTACGGGTTATTCGATCCATGTTTGGATTGAAGCAAGCATAAGGTTCTTGGAACTGGCGTTTTGAAATAATCATAATAGTTTATGATTTGACTCAAAACGAAATAATTCTTGTGTATATATGGAGGTTAGTGGGAGCGCACTGACAGTGAAAATCCCAATAAAGCAATAGGTGAAAGCTTGGCTTTCATAGATATTCTTTCATAGAAATTCTCCGTAGAATTCTGGGGAGTAACAACCTTTATTCAATGATAAAGATCTACTGGGATAGATTTGGAGTTGTTAACACTCTCTTGGGAAATTGTACATTTAAAATATACTTGATAGGGTGTCTCATACGCTTCGCATATGGAGTCACGATCAGGTCAATCCAAGTGATAGTCACTGGATTGAAGATTAAGAACATCTGTTAGTATCTGAGAGAACTAAAGATGTTGTCTTAAACTATGGAGAATGAGAACTTGAAGTGACTGGGATCACCGCTGCAAGTTTCCAAACAATTAAATACTACGGTACTATAAAGTTTGAATAACGGGACAGTGAGTTGGAATATTCCGAGCAAGATAACCGTTGCCGAATAAACAACAAATGCGGATTATTGCTGCAGCTGAGGCAGCAATAGAAGCCATTTGGATAAAAAATAAATCTAATTAGATTAGATATAGTTCTGTAAGCAGCTGAGCTAGGCGTCAGCACAGGCTAAGGAATTAAGGTCTCATCGACGATCCAGATATATACTTCCATATTCATCTGATTCGTTCGGATCATACATCGTGGCGATGTGATGATCGTTAAATCGCGTCAGACGATAATCAAGCAAATCCGCTGACGAAAACCTTTCCTCAGCAATTTGAGCGAACCGTACATAGTTCGTGTAGGACACTTGAGTGACTCGCTATATGCCAAGTGGGAGATTGTTGGACAAAATGACCCATAGCGTCACTATTTGCACAGATCATTGTGTTGTTGTAGCAAATTAACTATGTGACAAGGAAATTGCACTCTCATCATTTGTGATTAGATCACCATAAATATAAATAAAATGAAGAGAGGTCCCGATGATTAGTTCCTGGACTGAGAATGATATGAGACAGTATCAGTCCCCGAATGATTAATCATTAAATATCCCTAGCCGTAGTATTATCGAGACTGGACATCGATAATGCGGAATAGGCTAGTATTGCACTTGTGTGCGTTGTGAGGGCACAACGGCATAATTCTCATATATATAAGTATTGGATACTTATGCAAGTGCGATAGGAGGTCGTGTTTCACCGATGATACGGGAAACAGCTTCGCTCTGGATAGACCCATCGGAATCCCATTGGTATTATGACTATGTGTCTATGGGAGGCCGAAATCAAGGTAGGTGTGTATAGTCTTAACCTGAGACTTGCATCGCTAATACTTACGATAATCGATAGACTTTGGTCTTGGTGGTACAGGGCTTTAGCCGGTTCCGCGTACACCACTTCTGGGTTTATCAGAGAGTCGTAGTGTATTGGGTGTGATGTCAAGACGGAAGTATCACTCCAGTCATAGTGGAGATGATGTCACGCATGATAAGGTATTAGTGCTCTTAAGTGATGCGCATCCAATCGTAATATTATGACTAGGTCATGAATATCCGATTATAGAGACTAGTTACCAGATATCCGACATGTACTTCGGACGGGGCAGACACTTATCCAGCCCCAGCCCTAGCACGTGACTATCCGATACTGGGCCGATATGCACAATACATTTGTATACTACGCTTGATACAGATCTTTGATATTCTTAAATGGATATGTCCGGAGAATTGGAAGACTTGGTGCTTTGCTAGGAGTCGACCTTGTCTCGTAAATCGGTAGAACGTAGTACTTGGTACGTACGTGATTCGGATACTCCGACGACCGTATTTACTGTCAACTTATCCGGGGATCTCATGGGTCGCTTCCCGATAATCCACCGATGACGCACAACTCGCACTCTTGAATAATCTGGGATTATATAGAAGAGAGAGAAAATTAATCTAGGATTAATTACGGAGATATTTTATCTAGGATAAAATATCGTCTAGAGAGAGATAACGATTAATTTGGAATTAATCGGTAAATTAATATATTCGATATATTAAACGAAATTAGATTTCGACGCGGAATTAAAATTAGATTTTAATTCGGGCGAACGAATTAATTTAGAATTAATTCATTAGCGACGTGAATAGTGAATTCGCTAGGCGTAATCATTTAATTACGACGCGACGGAAAAATCGTTAATTTGGAATTAATGAACCCGAGCCCGAGTGTGATTGCGAGCGCATTCGTATTTCAAATTCGAGTGCGGCGACGCAAGTCACATCAATCGTCACATCAAGCGTCAAATCAAAAGTCACTTTGAGTGATTGATTGATTTGATTAATGGATTGAGTGAAAGACACTCAACATGTCACTTTATTAAAGTTGATATAACTTGATGGACATTGATATTGGAGTGTGGAACACTCAAGCTTATTACATTCAATTTATTTGACTTTTTGAAAGTTAAAATTAATTGGTAAATCATTTAATATTTTTTGAAAATATATAAACAAATGATTTACAACTTTTGTAATAACCAATACACAATTTCATCTCTTAATTTTCTCTCTTCTCCTCACGCATAACAGCCTGTTTTCTTCACTGGTTTGGAACCAGAAATGGCGTGAACAAAGGGAAGCCAAGAGTGGTTTTTCATGGTGAGAAATCAAGTGTTAGCACACTTACAAGTCTTGCGAAGGTGGTAGGGAGGTTCGACCATGAGCCGGGATCCATCCGATGAAGCTAGGAGCTGCGTTTTCTCAGCTCAAATCTGGAAATAGAAGGGAGTGGACTGCATGCAGTGGGCGTCCTTGGCAGTGAGCAAATCTGCACAGTGGCGTGAGCAAGGCAGTGGGCTTTTTGGCCTTCATTCGTCTTCAAATCGACTCAACCAACCAATGTAAGTATTCCGCTATCTTTGTTGGTGTATTCATGCATTCTTTTCATGTCTTGTTTGATCTTGGGACCTAGATAATAACCAACATTATCCTAGGGAAACTAAAGGATATTAATTCTATAACCCACAAGAGAACAAGGTATTTGTTGCTCTCCATGCGGTTTTCCTTGAAAAGGAATTCCTAAATGCAGTGGTAAGTGGGAGGAAAGTAGAACTCGATGAAAATCGTAGTGATACTGTTCCTAGCACCGACTCCCTAATGGAACAGGAACAGTTCATCAGGGATGAAAATATACCAGAATCTTCTAATACACAAGAACCGCGTAGGTTAGAGAGAGTCAGAAAATAACATGAGAGGTATTGGTTTCTTATCTCACCTCACGTAGATATTAATTTTATTGAGGATAATGAGCCGGCTACGTATGAGGAATGGATACAAGGTATCGACTCCGCTTTATGGAAAGATGCCATGAAGTCTGAAATGGAGTCCATGTATACCAACCAAGTTCGGGCACTGGTTGATGCACCATAAGGCGTTAAGACGATTGGTTGTAAATGGCTCTTCAAGAGGAAGACCGACATGGATGGCAACATTCAAACGTACAAAGCTAGGCTTGTATCGAAAGGGTATCGTCAACGACATGGTGTCGATTACGACGAAACTTTTTCACATGTTGCCATGATTTAATCCATTAGGATAATGCTTGCTATTGCTGCATATTTCGATTACGAAATATGGCAGATGGATGTCAAAACTGATTTCCTTAATGGAAGCCTTTTAGATGATGTATTGCGTATTGGCAATGACATTCCAATGCTACAATCGGTGAAAGCTTGGCTTTCATTAAAATTCTCCATGAAAGATCTGGGAGAAGCAGCCTTTATTCTGGGTATAAGGATCTACCGGGATAGATCCAGAAAGCTGCTTGGACTCTCCCAGAGCTCGTACATTGACAAAGTGTTGAAGCGATTCAACATGGATCAGTCTAAGAGGGGACTGCTTCCAGTGTCACATGGCGTCTCTCGATATAAGGACATGTGTCCTAAAACTAAAGATGAGAGAGATAACATGAGTTGTATCCTGTTCGTTTCTACAGTCGGATCGATCATGTATGCCATGATATATACACGACCTGATGTCTCGTATGTTTTGAGCATGTGCAGTCGATATCAGGTCGATCCAGGTGATGGTCACTGGATTGCTATTAAGAACATCTTTATGTATCTTAGACGAACTAAGGATGCTTTCTTAGTATATGGATATGGAGAACGTGAGGTGACTGGGTTCACCAAAGCAAGTTTCCAAACCAATAAAGATGACTCTAAGTCGCAATCTGGGTATATATTTTGTTTGAACAACGGAGCAGTGAGCTGGAAATCTTCCAAGCAATAAACTGTTGTTGATTCAACATCAGAAGCGGAATATATCGCTGCAGCTGAGGCAGCAAAAGAAGCAGTTTGGATCCGTAAATTCCTAATTGGATTAGGAGTAGTTTTCTTAGAAGCTTAGCCCGTTCCTTTGTATTGTGACAATAACTAGGCTATAGCGTACGCTAGGGAACCGCAGTCTCATCAACGATCCAAACATGTACTTCGACGTTTCCATCTGATTCGTGAGATCATACATCCTGGTGATGTGAAGATCGAAAAGATCGCTACAGATGACAACATTACAGATCCGCTGACGAAAGCTATTTCTCAGTAGAAGTTTGAGTGACACATATATAGTTAAGGTGTTAGATACTTGAGTGATTGGCTATGAGCCAAGTGGGAGATTGTTGGACAATTATGACCCATAGCATCACTATTTATGAAAGACATTGTGGTTTTTCTATAAATTAACTATGTGACAAAGGAAATTGCTATTTTCTCATTTTGTAATTAGATTACTTTGATATATAAATGATAAAGTCCTTATGATTAGTTCCGGATTAATAGGATATGAGACAGTATTAATCCATGAACGGTTTAATCATTAAATATCCCTAGTCGTAATATTATTGAGACTGGACATCGATAATGGAGAATAGACTAGTATTACACTTGTGCGCGTTGTGGAAGCTTAATGACATAGTTCTCATATATTTAAGTATAGGATACTTATGCAAGTGTGATAGGAGGTTCTGTTAGCCATTGGACCGGGAACAGCTTCGCTCTGGATAGACCCCTCGGAATCCCATTGGTAGTATGACTATATGTCTATGGGAATCCGTATCAGGGTAGGTGTATGTGGTCTTAACCTGAGACTTGCATCGTTAATACTTGCGACAATCAGTACTCTTTGGTTTTAGTTGTCCGGGGCTTTAACAGGTTATGTGTACGAGAATCGTTGTGTATTGGGTGTGATGTCAATATGGAAGTATCACTTCAGTCATATGGAGAAGATGATCACGCAGGGATACAGAACTAGTACTCTAATATGCTGCAGCTATCGGGATAGTGTGACTAGGTCATGATTATCCGATTAAAGAGACTAGTTGCTAGTGATCCGATATATGCTCTGTACGGGGCATACACAATTCCAACCGCAGGCCTAGCATGTGACATCCGATACTGGATCGTAATATGCAATACTTAGTATACTACGCTTGATAAAGATTATATATATTCTTCGTTGAATATTTCTGGAGAATAGGTAGGCACGGTGCTTTGCTAGAAGCCAACCATGTCTTGTAAATCGGTAAGAACGTGGTACGAGGTACGCACGTGTTTGGATAGTCCGAAAACCGGATTTACTGCCAATATATCCAGGGATCTCTTGGGTCGCTTCCCAAAGATTCACCGATGACATTTGACTCGAACATAATTAATATGGGATTAATTATGAGAGAGAAAATTAATCTAGGATTAATTGCTACAAGAATTTATCTGGGATAAAATTCGAATAGAAGAGAGAACGTGATTAATTTGGAATTAATCGATTAAATAATATATTGGATATATTAATTGAAATCGAATTTCAATGGAGAATTAAAATTGGATTTTAATTCGGGCGAACGAATTAATTTAGAATTAATTCGTAAGCGACTTTCGTAATAATTTTTCTAGGCATTATTATTTAATTAAATTGGATTTAATTACGTCGCGATGGAAAATTCCTTTAGTTCAGAATTAAACGATGATGGACCACCGTGTGTTTGGGCCCCCTACCAATATTTAGCAACCTAATCGCAAAAGTGTAAATATTTTGGGCCTTTTCAACTGGGACAAGTTTACACCTCGCAATAATCTGGTTGAACGCTTTATAATGGTAACGGGCCAACTTGTATGAAAACCTTGACGGGCTTAGAAGGTCCAAACATGATCCAAATATGTCAGATGAATGAGTTCGATATCCACACTGGCTTTCATCCAGGAAGGGTACGCCTTGTTATGGCGTATTTGTATTCTTTTGGATATCTCCAAGTCCATCCCCGCCATAACCATGACTACCGAGGGCCCAATTCGTCATTTTTAGACAATGGCACGATCCCCATAATAGGCTTAGTCAATTTTGTAAATGGGCGGTCTTTGTCTTTCACCCATGTAGCGTAGGAGAGAATGATTTCGTGTACCCAACATTGATGCATAAAATAAGCAATACCTAGGACATAAATGGACTTACCACGATTGTGGGCGGAATATGGTCGGAAGGATATATGCTGTTTTGATAACCACATGCATCTTATGCATCGCATGCATACACACATCATGATAACCACTTGTCTTAAAAGCCATCATAGATTTCCGTTGGGTTAGGGAAGAATGGAGATTTGTTAAGAAGAGGTTAGCAACCATGGATGCATCAGACAACGAAGGCTCCCGCATGGATCAATTGGAGACCACGTCACCAAAATTACAGAGCAACTACAAGCTGAGAAGGATGACCTCTGTGACTAGTGACTTTCGACAGTGAAGAGAAATTGTCATGGATATCGAGGAAGAGGAAGCCGAGAAATAGAAAATTTTACGGCAATAGTAGTAAGACCATTGGGACCCTTCAGCCAGGAAAAAAAATTGTTTGTTTTTAGTCCTTAATAGTTAAGCATAAGTCCAATGATGAAATTGTTTGCTTTAGGGTGAAATCTTAGAAACGATAAGTTCTTGATGTACTTTTATCTGATACTTTGAGTAGTTGATCTATGTTAGACTCGTAAGCACTTAATTATAGGTTTTTAGCAGTGAAAACCTGAGTATTTGGCAAAGTGACTAGTTGAAGAAGCACTTAATTATAGGTTTTTAGCAGTGAAAACCTGAGTAATTGGCAAAGTGACTAGTTGAAGAAATTGTAGGTCGATGATGACCATTTGCTTAGATGTCTATCATGATTTGCTTGTGTTATGATGTGTGGTATGGTCAAAAATAAAAGAAAAGTCTTTAAAGTAAAAAAAATAAAAATTAACCACCTATAACCGATAAACGTAAAGCTACCCATATGCGAGTATTAGGGCTAACATGAGGAGAAATACTACCTTAGAGGGTAGGTGTGTTGAAAAAAAAGAGGAAGAAAAAAAAAGACAAAAGAAAAGAAAAAAGAAAATCATACCATATTGAGCACATAAAAAGCAGTTGCAGAGCAAAATTGAGATATCTAGGTTGGTTTGACCCATCGATCCCAATTTTCGAAATGAAATCATTGAGTTGGCTTACCTAGGAATCAAGTTGTAAATGAATCTTTATACACACACACTGTGAGTCTAGCTTAGATTATTTATTCAATGACTTGGATTTGAGTTGCATTGAGTGTTTTGAAGGTTATTTGGTTTCATTACTGGGCATTCGTTGAGGACAATAATATATGTAACTATTGGGACTATTTCATAGCCTGTGATATAGTATGTCGATACAGAATGCCACATTACATAGTGACGGAAAATGGAGTCCAATTTCAAGGAGAGTGCATATTTAGAAACCTGAGAATCGGACGACATGATCCCAAAAGGATGAGGTCGCTTTCAAAAAGGCGTAATCCACATTGACCCGGTGCCGGTATCAAAGAGCATAAAGCTGAGCCAGGTCTGAGGATGACCAGACTACCACCCATCGAATAAGGGACCCAACAGGATCTTGAGCAATGAGACCAAAGAAAACTAGAAATCACCGGAATATAATTGACAGGAGGAAACTGTAAGCAGCCCAATGGGGCGACCAAAGACTTTTATAGGCAAATGGCACCAAAGAGCGCAAGGAAGGCCTAACCAAGGATAACATCAAGCCGATAGGACAAAGAAAACCCATCGGAATAGGAAATACATCCATGCATACATGTCGCATACACAAAATTTTTGTTTTGTATTCGCAGGCTTTGAAGAAAATGCGGCGAAGACGAAGAACTCTGGGAATGGAGACAACCTCAGGAATAAGGACAATCAACTCCTCGAGAATGAGAATGAGCAAGCTGGGAATGGCACTCCGAGAATGGAGAACATACATCGGGAATAAATCCTAGAGATCAAAGCATCTCACAGGGATGAATCCCAGGGTCGAGGCCCACATTATCAACTTCAGTTCGGGAATAAAGCCCACGGGTTGAAGCACCTCGCCATCAAATCAATTCAGTTCGGGAATAAAGCCCAGGGGTCGAAGCACCACGCCATAAACTCAGGAAAAGTTTGAAAATGAACCATCTCAACTTAAGAAAGGTTCGGAAATGAACCATCTCACACTGGGAACGGTTCAGAAATGAAACATCTAACACTAGGAATGGTTCAGAAATGAACCATCTCAACTCAGGAATGGTTCAGAAATGAACCATCTCAACTCATGAACGGTTCGGAAATGAACCATCTCAACTCAGGAACAGTTCGGAAATGAACTATCTCAACTCAGGAATGGTTCGAAAATGAACCATCTCAACTCAGAAAACGGTTCGGAAATGAACCATCGCAACTCATGAACGGTTCGGAAATGAACCATCTCACACCAGGAACTGTATGGAAATGAACCCATCTCAACTCAGGAACGGTTCAGAAATGAACCATATCAACTCAGGAACGGTTCAGAAATGAATCATCTCAACTCATGAATGGTTCGAAAATGAACCATCTCAACTCAGGAACTGTTCGGAAATCAATCATCTCAACTCAGGAACGGTTCGGAAATGAACCATCTCAACTCAGGAACGGTTCGAAAATGAACAATCTCACACCAGGAACGGTTCGTAAATGAACCATCTCAACTCAGGAACAGTTCGGAAATGAACCATCTCAACTCAGGAACGGTTCCGAAATGAACCATCTCACAACAGGAATGGTTCAGAAATGAACCATCTCACACTAGAAGCGGTTGGCGAATGAGCCATCTCAAATCAGCTCAGTTCGGGAATAAATGCTTGAGATCGAAACATCTCATTGGGATGAACCCCAATGTCAAAGCACCTCACCATCAAATCAACTCAGTTCGGGGATGAATCCTAGAAATTGAAGCATCTCGCAGGGATAAACCCAGGGGTTGAATCACCTCATCATCAAATCAACTCAGTTCGGGGATGAATCCTAGAGATCGAAGCATCTCGCAGGGATAAACCCCAGGGGTCGAAGCACCTCACCACCAAATCAACTCAGTTCGGGAATAAATCCTAGAGGCCGAAGCATCTCAAAGGGATGAATCTCCGGGGTCAAAGTATATCGCCATCAAATCAACTCAGTTCAGGAATAAATCCTAGAGATCGAAGCATCTCGCATGGATAAATCCCAGGGGTCAAAGCACCTCGCCATCAAATCAACTAAGTTCGGGAATAAATCCTAGAGATCGAAGCATCTCGCTGGGAAGAATCATAAGGGTTGAAGCACATCGCCATCAAATCAACTCAGTTCGGGAATAAATCCTATAGATCGAAGCATCTCGTAGGAATAAATCCCAGGGGTCGAAGCACTTCGCCAACAAATCAACTTTGTTCATGGATAAATCCTAAAGATCGAAGCATCTCGCAGGGATAAATCCCATGGTTCGAAGCACCTCAAATCAACTTAGTTCGGGAATAAATCCCAGAGATCGAAGCATCTCGCAGGAATGAATCCCAGAGGTCGAAGTGACTCACCGTCAGATCGGGAATGAATCCCAAAGATCGAAGCATCTCGTAAAAGCAGCAAAACAACATGTAAGTCCAGCAACGGCCGACAAGCCAGGTAAGTTAAAATGCATGGATGACTTTGATAAGGTTATCACTGTCACATACTGCACAAGCCCCATCAAAGTAGGGGCGACTGTAAATACTGCATTTTTGCATAAGCCTGATGATGAGCCTAGTATGGAGGTATTATCTGAAAAGTTACGGAAGTTACGGGAAACGATTGCTGGAAGGAATGAAAACCTCCAAAATTAGCCCCTCATTAGACTCGGACTCACTAGCCAGCCTCAGATTTGCTTAGTCAGTTTATGTTTCAAACCTCAGCCTCGGCCCATCAACCTTGCCTTAGCCCAAATCCATCTACACACACAAAGCCCATTCATCCACACGCCCAAGGCCCAAAAAGATACCATGCACTCCAAAAAGAAGAAAATCTCATACAATTCACATGTGCAAATCCCCTCATTAACACCATCCAATTTAACAAGATATTAAATCCCATGCATTCCGTATGCTAAAATCCCCTCAAATCACTTTCCCATTTAGTTAGATTTCGGGGATCCCATCCAATTTAACTAGATTTGGGATATTCTCATCACTAAATATAAGAGATTGTATCCCAAAATAATATATTTCCCAAATCAATGTGAGATCCTTTCAAAACATTATAAAAGGGACACCAAATCATCACAAAGGAGGAGGCTTGGGCGTGAACCATCACCAAAAAAAAAACCTTAGATGCTTCTTCTTCTTCTTCTAAGACCTTGCACGGAAAACAACACAGAAAAAAAAACCCTAGACCAAACAACCGAAACAATAAGAAACAACAAAGAACCACCCACTGAAAAATCAGAAAAACAACCAAGCAACCCCACCGAAAATACAACCAAAACAGCAAGCCTGAACCACCAAAAAATAAAACCAAAATAGCAAGCCTGAACCACCAAAAATACAACCAAAAATAGCAAGCCTGAACCACCGAAAATACAACTAAAATAGCAGCCCAAAATCACAAAAACAGCAGCCCCAAAGACAGCCAAAACAGCAGCCAAAAATAACCAAACAGCAGTCCAAAATCACCAAAAATAGCAGCCAAAAAACAACCAAAAATAGCAACCAGTGAAATAGTAAAAACAGCAACCAGTGAAATAGCAAAAACAGAAACCAGAAAAAGTAAAACAACAACCAACAAAACAGCAAAAATAGCAACCAGAAACAGCAAAACAACAACCAGAAAACAGCAAGCAGAAACAGTGAAATAGCAAGCAGAAACAGCGAACCTGCCATTCTTCCGGTAATGGTCTAACGCACTTCCGAGAAAGCAACTTAAAAGGTAAGACTTGAGGGCACACTTTACCATTTTTTTTATAGTTCCGGACGTTGCATGCCTGGCTGGATGTGAAATACGTCAAGCCGGGTATGCAAAGTCTTACCTGAAAGACGACCAAATTTCTGGTCACATTTTTCTTTCTTTGGCATTACGTTATTTTTCTTTTTATTTTTTTCATTACCTTCATCGTTATTTTATTATTTCGGATTTATTTTGCTATTTAGCTTTTTGTCTATTTACTTTTATTGTTATTTTATTATTTCATTTTTTTATATCTGTTTACATTGCATTGATGGTTATGTGTGTTATTATCCCTTGCGGTATATCGAATGGAGAGCCAGACGTAAATTCCATAGCCGAATCCGAATGGACGGTAGTGCGGTTTGTACTTGGGATACAACTCCACGTACCACTCGGGAAAAACTCATATATGCATGATTAACCCCCAATTTTGTCTATTATTTTTTATTGATGCTTTTCCCGCTTTTGATTGATTTTCGTTATTGCATCTCGTACTTCTTAATGTAATATTTTTTTATTATTTCTATTAATGTTTATAGGTGTGTTTATTTGAATTATCTTGCATGAACTACATAAGACTTGGCTATACCATTGTGTGAACCCGTCCATTATACTGGCATAAGTAAAGGACCATTCTGAACCCAACAATTTGAGGTCTTCCCTTGCGAGGGGTGAGTGCGGCCTTAAATCTTTTCCCAGATCACACTAGGTGGCGACTCATTATTCTCCGACTTAATCCGCCACGGGTTACTCTGTACTCTCTACGGGTTACGAGCCCAACAATGTCGTGGTCGCCGAGCATCATAGGCATAGCGTTAAACCCCGCTTCACTCCTATAGAGGTGTATCAAGGCTTCACTTGTCAATGATAAACTCAAGCTACCGATGTAGTCCTGACAGCTTTGGCACGTTCAGGATTTCCACTTTCACTTGAATTTATCTCTTATCATATAAGTTCTACCGGCGTAAATGAACTACCACAGCCATAACTGCACAGCTTTGGCATGATACAGCTATAGCATCATGAAATCATTTACATCCGTATTGACAAGGCGGACCAAGAAACAAGTATTCATATTACTAGTTACTTTACAACCTTATTAAGCGGGGATATTCCTAAAGAGAGTTTTGCTCTACATGAAATGCAGAATTTAATCTAGATCAATTTCTCAGCAGTTTAATTCTACCTGGGAAAACATAACATAACTTAACTATTAAATCTATGTTATGTTTTCTGTTAGCATAGAATAGAAAAATTAAGAAACATCTAAATTACATGCATGTGCAAATATCAAAATTGGATTATATATCATATATCATGCATGATAAATTTAATGGATGAAGGATCAGACCTGGATACCATTTTGTTGGGGTTTTAGCGTGGGCGCAGCGATAGCACTGTTTGGGCGAAATTGTAACTTTAAAAAGTTTTAAACAACCAAATAAATTATTCAATATCCAATATGAATAATTCATTTGTATTTCACCCAAACACGTTATATTTATTATCAAACAACAATTTTAACAATTTAGAAAATATCGTGAAATGTTTATGAAAATATTTTTCCGCAAAATGGCATAAAAATGTATTATCGTCTGATGCGATTTATTTGATCATCACATCGCCACGATGTATGATCCGAACGAATCAGATGAATATCGAAGTATGTATCTGGATCGTTGATGAGGCCATTAATTCTTTAGCCTGTGCTCAAGCCTAGCTCAGCCGCTAACATAATTATATGTAATCTAATTAGATTTATTATCGACCCAAATGGCTTCTATTGCCGCTTCAGCTGCAACAATAACCTGTATTTGTTGTTTATTCGGTAACAGTATCTTGCTTGGAAGATTTCCAGCTCACTGTACCGTTATTCAAACTGTATAGTACCGTTTCCGACTTACAGTCGTCTATATCGGTTAGGAAACTTGCAATAGTGATCCCAGTCACTTCAAGTTCTCCTTCTCCAGAGATTAAGACAGCATCCTTAGTTCTCCAAGATACTAACGGATTAATCCAGTGACTATCACTCGGATTGGCCTGTTTGTGAATCATATGCTCAAAGCGTATGAAACACCAGGTCGCGTACATTTTTCAATGTACATTTTTCGAAAGCCAAGCTTTCGCCGACTATTTATTATCATTATTTATTTAGGATAGCCACTATCAGTGCGCTCCCACTAACCTTCTTATATACACAAGAATCATTTCGTTTTGAATTAAATCATACTCCTTTATGATTACATTAAAATGATAATTCCAAGAACCTATGCTTGCTACAATCCAAACATGGATCGAATAACTCGCAAACCTTGTTTGCTAGTTTTGATACGACAAAACCGACAAGATGTTATAAACATCCTCCAAAAGGTTTCCTTTTCAGGAAAGCGATTTTCCCATAAAGTTGACATATTTCATAAATGAAACATGCAGCATTAGTAAGCTTTATCCAAATGGATTTTCCATGGCAACAGTTAAAAGGTTGAATCGAAATCAACATAATGTTGATAACGATACCTTTCCGCTAAAAGCCTAGCTTTATACGTTGGTATGTTGCCATCCATGTATGTCTTCCTTGAAGACTTATATAGTACCAATAGGCACAATGCCTTGCGGTACATCAACTAGTATCCAAACTTGGTTGATATACTTGGAATCCATTTCGGACTCATGACACTTTGTCATAATATGGAGTCGATACCTTGTATCACTTTCTCATACGTAGTCAGTTGGTATACCTCAATAAGATAGATATCTTTATGAGGTGAGATCAGAAACCCATACCCTAGGTTATTTTCTGACTCTTTCCGACATACGCGGTTCTTGTGTATTCGAAGATTATGGTATAGCTTCATCCTTGATGAACTATATGTGTTCCATTAAGGAATCGGTGCCTTGAATAGTATTACTCCGATTTTCATCCAGTTTTACTATGCTCCCACTTACCACTGCATATCGGTATTCCTCTTAGGAAAACCGCATGGTGAGCAACAATTTAATTGTTCTCATGTGAGTTGTATAAGTACAATACTTTGGTATCCCTAGGATAACCTACAATTGGCACAAAATCTGTCAAACAGATTTTAATGGAACCTTATTCTTAATAAATTATGCACTGTCAAGGCGTATCCGTTGAAGGAAATGGTAGCTCAGAGCGACTCATGATTAACCTCAATCATGTCTAACATAACTCAGTTACTCAGTTCGGACACACCGTCACTTTGACGTGTTCCGGGAGGAGTCCTCATTTGAAAGAATACTTTACTCTTTCAAGTATATAAGAAACTTATTGCTTAAGTATTTTCCATTACGGTCTTACCATGATGGTATAATACTATAGCCGATCTGTTTGTCTATTTTGTGTCGAAACTATAAAAGTTTCTGATTTGTGTTCTTCAAAAGAAACACATAACCACAACGCGATGCCACATCCGTAAAGGTCACGAAATATTCATATCCACATCTAGCCTAGCTAGACATGGGACCACTTGCTTCACTAAGAACTAGGGATAACAGATAGGTGGCTTTTATACTTTTACCAAGTAAATGTGTTTTAGGCACTTTGCCCAATAAACTAGATTCGTAGACTTTATTTGAAAGGTATTAAATATGTCCGAGTACCCACTCTTCAAATGTGTGGATATACGAGTCTTGTTTAATTGTGTCCCAGACAACAATGCCACAATTAGTTTTTATCTGATCAAATCAATATGAGCTATTTATCTGTCATTTTACATATTTGAGATTTTATTTATATTCACAATATAAATTCTGTTATTCACATCTAATGTGTTTATCTTAATATCATCTTTATATAATGAAACACTTTAGTGTTCTAGAATATAAAGGTTCACCCGCAGCGGGTAAAACACTGATATAAATATAATGTATCTAGTCAAACTAGTTACATTATAACAATTTCCTAATCCTGCTCATAGTAGATTCTGAACATCAGTATATATTTATGTACCACACTAAGTATCTAAAATCCAATTTTAATACTAGTAGTGAACATAATCTGACAAACATATTTGAAGTCAGAGCCTTGCTCATCTTCAATTCCTTCATGTCTGCATTGTCCAAACGGCAGTCACGCTTCCGCGATCCCGTTTGCCACAATTTAGGCAGACATTTTGGGATATGTCATTTATCTTCCTAGAAGATGATAATGATTTTGCCTTTGCCATTTTCAACATTCCAGAAGCCTTTGGCCAAGCCTCGGGTTCTTAGAATATCGAAGTAAGGTGCGCCTTGCGCTACATGCCATATTGCAAACTTTGACTTTATCTCCTTGAGAATAGTCATTAACTCTCCAAGAGTTTACTATTGCAATTTTAATGGATTAAGCACTAAAGTTATCATTACATAAATCTTCCAAATATTTATGCTCTACCTTTCGCTTAATTCCGGGCTTAGGCCTAATATGTTATTTTATCAAATAAATTAACTTATTAGTTTCCATGACCATCTTGAAATCTTTATTCCCAATTTGAAAATTAAACCATTTAAATACATTTTCCATAGGATTATGTTTTAAATGTCAGTCTTTCATTTTTATCTTGATTCTAATAGTCCAACTATTTAATCAACGATTTATGGTACTATATATTATAATGATTATTATAGTCCAACTATACAATCAAATATAATTTAAATTAATTAACCTCATTATATTGATTACTATAGTCCAACTATAAAATCAACTATAAATTGAAATTAATTAGTTCAAATATATTGATTACTATAATCCAATTATATAATCAACTATAATACAGTCCAACTGTTTTGTTAAAACAACAATTTAAATATTAGTCCAACTAACATTTAATTTATATGACGAATGATATTTGTTTGAGCGCGTATGGCGAGTAATTGAACAAATATTGCAAATTCAATTCTTGCCTCCCACTATTTTTCGGCGAGCCTCTAACCCTCTGTCGAGTACTCGGGAAACCGTGTTTCCTAGCGGGCTAGGATCCCGTTAAATATCACACAATCTTGACTTTGGCCAACAAATTGTATGATAATTAACTAGGTAGATCTCTAAGATCGATTGGATCCAATCCAATTCCTAGATCCGGTCGGGGGACATCCAAGTCTGAAACATATATCTTATATATGCCAATACATCCAATGTACTACCTAACCTTTTTCCTCTGAATCAACTAAGCCTTGGCTTTGGCACAACAAACTTAGTGATCCCAGTCAAGCGCGACCCATTGACCATGGAAAGCTTCGTAATCAATGTCGATGGACAAGAAGTGGTCTTGACTTTGGCCAACAAACCACAACTTGGACAAGACACTGACATGTAACAAAGCTCTCGTGATTCAAACACATCTTCGACAGACAAAGGCCTTGACTTTGGCCAACAAGCCAATGCAGTCTTAGATCTTGAGTGAGAATCACTCAATGGAAGGAAAGACGCTTAATATTATTTGAGGGTTTTTCGCGTGCAAATTGGAAACCAATTTATTATCTTTGTTAAGGTCTCATCATCATACACCCTTAAACATTCATTCTAATGATATGCTTGTTTAATTCGATCTTGGAGACTTAGAATCACCAATAATGGTATCTTGAGCAAGGAAAAGCATGAAAAAGTTTAGGGTTAAAATTTGGGTAAATTGATTTTGAGCATGTTTAAATGAAATTGGATGATTTTGTATGCTTAATTGATGTTGAATTGAAGATTGATTGGGTCAATTTCTAGAAATTGTGATTGGATCATTTTTTCCCCAAATTGTTACCTTGGCCGAAAGTTTAGTGCCCTATTATGTCTTTGGATTTTTGATTTTTGATTCTTTGGATGTATTGGAAATCATTTGGGAATATGATTTAACTTCCATTGTGGAATTAATTGGATTGAATTCGAATCGGACGTAAAATCCCCAAATTGCCAAGAATGTTACAAAGCATGAAATTGGGTAAAATGAATTTGAGCATGCAATTATGAAATTGGATGATTAAGTATGCTTGAATGTGTTTTAATTGATGATTGATTGGATCAATTTGATTAAAAAATGTTTGGAACAATTTTTCCCAATTTTGATGTGTTGGCCGAATAGGAGTATGCCCTAAATCTTGGTAATTTTGTTTCGTTGATCATTGGATGACTTGAAACGATTGAGGATGTTGATTTAATGTTAATTTGGATTTAATTGGATTGAATTCGAAATTGACATAAAATTAGTCCATATTGCCGAGAGTAGTAAAGCATGTAATGGGTTTGATTTTTGTTAAATTGTGTTGGACATGATTTAATAATAATGAGCATGATTTATTAATTGTACAAATTTTGTGTTTTGGAAATATTGATTTGGGTAATTAATAATGCTACACATTTTAGGATTAATTAGATTATGAAATTGGACTTTTATGATTTAATTATTTGGGCCTTAAATTGGATTTGGGCTTGTTGTGTTGTAATTGGGCTTGGTTGTACCAAGTTAGGTTTAGGCCAAATGGATTGGATCCAATTGGGCCCAAAACCGCCTCCATAAAGCCCAAATGCGACTTAATGGACCTTTAAAGTTTAATTGGGCCTAATGGGCCAAAATTGATTTCTGGGCTTATGGGGTAACTCCCGGATTGGATTTTGGTTATTCGGTTTGAGCCGAGTTGACCAAAATTCCACGCCTCGAGAAATTAATTAAAAGCCCATTGGACTTTAATTAAATTAACGTTGGACGTTAATCGGGCTTTGAGACCCGTCACGATTAAATTTGGAATTTAAATCGTAAAAGGTTTATTAATAAAGTGTAGTATTTAATTTGGAATTAAATAGTGAATTAGTATTAAATACATATTAAATTGGATTTAATGTTGTGGTTTAATTTAATTCAAGAATTCGTACTTTGAGTACTTATTCGCAAAACGAGTTTGACTCGAACAAAATCAAATCGTTGTTTGAACATTGGATGATCACTAATTATCAGATTAATTAATTGGATTAGATTGATTGATAACATGCTTGTGTGAATACATGGTTGCGATGCATGAATAATGTATATCGGATTTCGGTTTTGATCACCAAGAATCAAGCTCCAAGCTTCGTCGAATGGTTCTCGTCGAATGAGCTTCCCTATCACCTTCGCATTGATCCCGGAGTGTGCTAGCACTCTCGATTTTGCCACAAAATCACACTTGCTTCCCTTTTGTCCCTCCATTTCCACGGCAGTGAACTGCCAAGAACAGAACAAAAATTATCCTCTAAGGGCGTGAGAGGAGAAAGAAAAATGATGAGAGATAGAGATGTGTTTGTTTTGTAAAAAAAATGGTAAATGATTTTCCTAAAACATATACACCATTTTTCCCTCCAAAAGCTAAGCATTTAATGGTTTCCATCTACTCAAATCAACTCACATCAACTTCCCATCAATCATGAATAGTGACTGGCGTCAATCACTCAAAGTGAAAGACATCCATCACTTGATTGACGGATGATGTGACGCTAGAAGAGACTAGCGATTTGACGTTTGATTTGATTTTCCGCACTCGAATTCGAAATATGAATATGCTCGCAAATAATCTCGGGCTCGGGTTCGCTAATTTAAATTAACGAATTTTCCTTTGCGTTATTATTAAATCTAATTTAATTAAATAATCATGCCAAGCATAAGTACTATTCACGTCGCTAACGAATTAATTCTAAATTAACTCGTTCGCCCAAATTAAAATCTAATTTTAATTCCGCGTCAAAATCTAATTTCGTTTAATATATCAAATATATTAATTTACCGATTAATTGCAAATTAATCGTTCTCTCTCTTTAAATGATATTTTATCCTAGATAAAATATCTCCGTAATTAATCCCAGATTAATTTTCTCTCTCATCTTATTAATCCCAGATTAATTAAAGTGCGAGTCATACGTCATCGGTGAATCTTTGGGAAGCGACCCATGAGATCCCCGGATATGTTGGCAGTAAATTCGGTCATCGAACTATCCGAACACGTAAGTACCAAGTACTATGTTTATACCGATTTACAAGACAAGGTTGGCCTCTAGCAAAGCGCCATGCCTACCCAATTCTCCGGAAATATCTTTATAGGAATAAGGATCTATATCAGGCGTAGTATACGTAGTATTGCGTATTTCTGTCCAGTATCGGATGATCACATGCAAGGCCTGGGGCTGGTACAGAGTCTGCCCCGTACGATGCATATATCGGATAACGAGCAACTAGTCTCTTTATAATAGGATAATCATGACCAAGTCATATTATCCCGACGGTTGCAACCTTTGTAGAGAACCAGTTTTGTATCCCTGCGCGATCATCAACTCCATATGACTGGAGTTACACTTCCGCCTTGACATCACACCCAACCCACTATGATTCTCGATATATCCAGAATTGGCGTACACAGGAACCGGTTAAAGCCCTGGATGACCTCAACCAAAGTATATTGATTGTCATATGTGTTAGCGGTGCAAGTCTCAGGTTAAGACCAAATACACCTAACCTGATTTCGGACTTCCATAGACACGTAGTCATACTACCAATGGAATTCCGAGGGGGTCTATCCAGAGCGAAGCTGTTTCCCATACCATCGGTGAAACACAACCTCCTATTACACTTGCATGAGTATCATATACCCAAACATATGAGAACTATGTCGTTGTGCTCCTACAACACGCACAAGTGTAATACTAGTCTTTTACGTATTCATCGATGTCCAATCTCGATAATACTCTGACCATGGATATTTAACGATTTATCCTTCGTGGATTGATACGGTCTCATATCATTCTCAATCCAGGAACAAATCATAAGGACCTCTCATCATTTATATATCTTGGTGATCTAATCACAAATGATAAGAGTGCAATCTCCTTTGTCACATAGTTAATTTGTACAACAACACCGTGATATGTACAAATAGTGACGCTATGGGTCATAATTGTCCAACATTATGAAGTTGGAGCTAACTCAACAGTGAATACTAAGTTGGAGCAAATGTGCAAGAGCCTGAAAACACTTAGCACACAAGTTGTAAACATCGCCAGAGCCACAAGTTCACCATATGGAGTAGCACCAGAACCAAACCAACATGAAGAAACGATGAACTATGTCAATAATTTCAACAGACAGGGGAACAATCCATATTCCAATACCTATAATCCAGGGTGGAGGAATCATCCCAATTTTTCATGGAGCAACAATTCAGGGCAAAAGAACAATCCACCACCTGGATTTCAACAGCAAAACAAAAGCCATGAGTTTGAAAAAGAACCGAAAATTAAAGAATGGATTGCAAAGATAGAAGCAAAACATGACTCTCAAGCAGCTAGATATGATGCTATGTTTCAATCCCAAGCAGCATTAATTCAAAGTCAATCTGCTTCTATTAAGCACTGGAGAATCAAATTGGACAACTGGCAAATGCTCAGAGTTACAGACCGCCATGAAATCTTCCTAGCAACACAAAACCAAATCCAAGGAACATGGGAAGGAGCAATGTCATGCCATTATGTTAAAAAGCGGTACTAAAATCAACAGAGATGTTGGAATCAAGGCAACAATTGAAGAAGTTCCTAAAGATGCAGTTCTACAGATTGAGGAAAAAGAAGCAAAGGAAAAAGATCAAGAAATGATCACTCTACCTCCACCTTTTCCACAGAGTCTCCAGAAGAATAAACTAGACAAGCAGTTCTCTCGATTCCTGAAGATCTTCAAAAAGCTGCATATCAACATTCCATTTGAAGAAGCTTTGGAACAAATGCCCAGCTATGTCAAATTCATGAAAGAGATTCTTTCACGAAAACTGAGATTGGGAGATTACGAGATAGTAGCATTATCAGAAGAATGCAGCGCTATCATCCAAATGAAGCTTCCCCCAAAGTTGAAAGATCCTGGCAGTTTCACTGTTCCTTGCACCATAGGAGAACATGACTTCGGTAAGGCTTTACGTGACTTAGGTGCAAGTGTTAACTTAATGTCTTTTTCTATTTACAGGAAACTGTAGATTGGAGAAACAATGCCTACCTCAGTCTCTCTACAACTTGCTGATAGAACGCTCGTATTTCCGAGAGGTGTAGTTGATGATGTGCTGGTCAAGGTTGACAAATTTATTTTCCTAGCTGATTTTATTGTCCTTGATATGGAGGAAGACAAATATGTGCTGATCATCTTCGAGAGACCATTCTTGGCTACTGGTCGAACCATTATTAATGTACAAAAAAGAGAACTAACCATGAGGGTACAGGACCAATAAGTAACATTCAATGTTTTCAAGGCCATGAATTTCCCAGAGGATGAAAAGAATGAGGAATGTTTCAGACTTGATGTGATAAATAGTACCATCCAGAACTCCAATGTAATGCAAAGTTCTACTGACAAACTTAAAGCATGTCAATTGCCTGTGGAGCCGGAAGCTAAAGCGTACTGCACACTGAAGAAGCCTATTCTTGCACTACAAGCAACATAAGAGGAACAGTTCCACCAACTCAATGAATTGAAGAAATTTCACATACAGCCTTTTGAGAATGCCAAATTGTACAAAGAAAATGCCAAAAAGAGACATGATGAGAAGTTAGTGCGCATACAACTGGAACTAGGGTAGCGGGTACTGTTAAACAAATCAAGCTTGAAACTATTCCCATGGAAGCCAAAATCACGGTGGTCAGGTCCATTCCTAATCAGCAAAGTTTTACCAGATAAAGCCGTTGAGTTACATGATCTCAACTCCAAAAAAATATTCAAGGTTAAAACAAGCGTGTCAAGCACTACTGGGGAGAATCATTTGAGCAACAAAAAGAAAGTGTCACACTTTCAGATCCAGTCTAACATTCAGGCAGTCATATCTACCTGACGACATTAAACTTAGTGCTAGCTGGGAGGCAACCTATGCAATATGTGTATATATTGTGATTTGGTGTGCTTTAATTTTGTGTGTTTAGTTTTTGCAGGTTAAGTTATTTCAGGATCGAAGAAGTTCTTGCAAATCTTCACAAGCAATTTCCTTCTCTCCCTCAAAAATCTCTGATGAAAGTTTACAAAGCTCGCTTGGAACGGATGAGACTACTGATGATCAGAGGTATTCCTACTGACATTCGTTGGATTGTTGAAGCACGTGTCTGATTGGCAGGTGAGTCTTCTGACTCGTTTATTTCACATCTGTCTGGTTTAGGAAGAAGTACATATGCTAAAAAGATAAGAGCTAAAAGAATGAGTGTTTGTTATAAATGTGATCGTATGTTTTGTGATACTCGTTGTTGTTCTTTAGGAATGGTGTCTGATAACCGCGAAGATAAGATTAATTTCATTAGGGATGGCTTGAGTAAGGAGTCTTTGGATGACATATCTAAAACTCTTGAGACGCATCCCAGTAGATATATGTACCATGAAATTTGCATGTTATATGCACAATTTCGTAAAGAAAGACAACAGTTAATTCTCAGGAATCTGACTCTAAAAAACCCTATTTGCCAATTTATAAGAAAATTGGATGGGAAGCTTATCCTTGACGCATAGACGTCATTGAAGCCATTACATTATTGTAAATATTATATCTCTTTGTCTTTTCCTAATAATTG
The DNA here is from genome assembly GCA_019454045.1 of Zanthoxylum bungeanum. Classification (NCBI taxonomy): domain Eukaryota; kingdom Viridiplantae; phylum Streptophyta; class Magnoliopsida; order Sapindales; family Rutaceae; genus Zanthoxylum; species Zanthoxylum bungeanum. The sequence goes on along the minus strand of SKCR01030655.1, from coordinate 10,228 downwards.
TGATTTGTTTTGTTATTTTTTCCGACAGGATCCATGCTACTTTTTGACCTTTCACGATTTACTATTTTGCTACTAATCGTCCTTTGGAAGATACTTGTTCTATTATTACTCACCCTTTTCAGGTTTTATAAATTCAACTCATCATTGCACCTTTGAAGGCGTCCAGATAAAAATGGAAGCCACTTCAAGAAGACGGGTTGAAAATATCTGTGTGTTTTGCAGTACTAGTGTTGGTATTAAACCATAATACGTAGCAGCAGCAAAGGAATTGGGTCGAGTCTTAGCTGCAAGGAATATGCACTTAGTATATGGCGGTGGCAATCTTGGACTTATTGGGATCGTTTAAAAGGCTGTACAGGAAGGAGGCAGTCAAGTCTTGGGAATCATCCCAAAACCCTTGGCGGAGGCGAATCTTATTGGATCATCAAACGGAGAGGAACTAATCATGCCAGGTATGTCTGAAAGACTGGTAGAACTGATTAACCGTGATGATGCTTTTATTGCTTTGCTAGGAGGCTTGGGAACGATGAATGACATTTTTACAGTACTATTTTTGGCAAACTTGAACATACACCAGAAACCGCTTGGACTGTACAATGTTGATGGATTTTATAATTTTCTTTGTGTGTTTTTTGATGATGCCCGGAGAAATGGGTTCATGTCAAAGCCTATAAAAGAACTTCTATTTACTACCAGAACTGCCGCAGATTTAATTGACCAAATCTTAGCCTTTGAATCTCAAATTGACCTCATTCTTTCCAAGATAAACTGGTCTGATAATGATCTTGGTAAGAGGCGTCGGATAAATCTGGATCTTAACCTTTAACTTTTCATTTAGATGTAGAATTTCAGCTAATCAGGTACGGTTTTCTAAACTCTTTTTCTATTGTTTAAGACATTGGGGACAATGTCTCATTTAGGTTTAGGGGAGGAGAATAGTTAAATTGTATCTTGTTTTTATTGTTTTATTTTTACTCTAAATTTTTCGAAAAAGCCAAAAAAATTTAAAAATTTTACAAAAACCAAAAAAATATTTTGTTTTTTTGTGTTTTTATTTGATTAATCAGGTGAAATTGGTGTGAGATAGCTGTGTAAAGAATTTCCATTCACGAGACGTATCTCAACCTATTTCGGAACAAGTTAATTTTTGTTTATTTCCTTTTAAATTATTTAATTTGTGAATTCTCTATAAAACTGACTAAAATGAATCTTCATATGCTCAGTTGACAGGTATTATCAGCATACATGGTAACATACAAACATTAGTTGTAATTGAAAAGTTTGAAATATTAAGTGCTCTAGTTTAATTGGAGGAAGCATATATAAAAAGCGATGGAGTAAAAAAATAATAAAATAAATAAATAAACGTCTGAGATCCGAGTTATTAAGTCTGTATGGGTGTTTTAACACCTATTGCCCTAAAACCAACTGGTTTGGGAGTCACTAGCCCAAAGCTCGCTACATGGATCAAAGATGTTGTAAATATATATATATAATATATATATATATATATATATATATATATATCTGAAGTCTAAGTAATTAAGTCCGTAGGGGTATTTTAACACCTAGTGCCCTAAAACCAACTGGTTTGGGTGTCACTGGCCCAAAGCTCGCTACATAGATGGAAGATATTGTATATAAAAAAAAAAAAATTACTCCATTGCTTAAAAAAGGTGTGAATTCTGATAAAACTTTAGGACAAAAATATTACTCTCTTTTCAACTACACTCGTGACTATTGTGGGCAAAATGAGTTGATTAATATTTTGCTCTCTGTGTATATGGAGAATGGTAAAAATAATCGAAGAATTTACTTATTCGAAAATTTAAAAAGAAACAAAACAATTATTGACTTGGATTAGAAGTTTCATTTGTTAGTCATTAACTTCTTTATTCTCTTTTCTCTTGTCTTTTTGTTTTTGTGTGCATTAGTTTTATTATCTTTTTACTTTTGTAAAACGTTTGTGGGTATCGTTGCTGTAAGCCCTCACGAGACTACAACTCGTCCACTAGGGACACCTAGGGGTTTAAAGACTTGTTGCATATGCAAAATGCAACTGTGATCCCTACGAAAGTGGCTTACTTTAATTTTAATTGTCTCTTGTATTTTATTTTATTGCTTTGCTCGAGGACTAGAAAAATATTAGGTTTGGGGGTGTGATGAGCTGAAAATATATCAATATTTACCGCCCATTTTACTTAATTTTTTGTTTAGTTTTTCGGGTTTGATGAACGTTTTGATGTGTTTAGTTTATTTTGCAGATAAAATAATATTGGGACTCAATGAAATCATTTAGGATGAAATGTGGGTCAAATAAGGGCAAAAACTGGACTTGACATATTAATTTTGGAGATTGGAAACTTGAAATGGCGTTCTAACGAAATGCATTTTCGGAAATTCTGGTTTTGCGCAACTGTCGTATTGTGGGTATAATGTTTTACTCCAATATTGGATTGAACTAATTCAAGTTTCAGACTAAAGAATACTCAAAGATCTACAACGTTGAAGAACAAAATAACTTCGAATTCGGAAGATTTTAGGACTGAAATTCATGAAACATCTGGAAGTGTGTTATGTGTAATTATTAAAGTCATTTTCAAAGAAAAATAAATAAATAAAAAATAAAAAATAAAAATAGCCAAGCTCCCACCAAACATGATAGCAATTAATAATGGATTTGGTGGAGCAATTAGTGGAGAAATTAATAATGGATTTGGTGGAGGTAAAATTTTGCCTATAAATACCATGCCATTTCATTTGTAAATTCATACTTTCTTATTTGAAATTCCTTAAGAATAACTAAGAAGATTGTATCTTACTTGTTTATTTACATATTTCAGTAATTAATTTCCACTTTCGCACTTTCTTTTCTTTAATTTTAAGTCCTTACTTTCCACAATTTACTTTTACATAATGAGGAGGTAACTCCCCCTTGCTGGGGTAAAAGGTAAAGCTTTTATTATTGCTATTTAGATTAATCTCCCTTAATTATAATATAATAAACCTGACTTAATGAGGATACCGCCATATTGGTCGGTTGGTAATTAATTATAAATTGGTTTTAACCTGACTAAGCATGGATACCGCCCGGTTGGCCGGTTGGTAATTAATTATTAATTTGACTTAATCAAGATACCGCATATATGGCTGGTTGGTAATTATCAAGCAAATTTAATATATTATATTAAGTGAGATATCTAAAATAGTAGTAATAAAAGTGGATCCTCTAACCCCCAGCATTTTCTTTTATTGTACTTTTACTTTATTTACTTTCAGAAATTTACTTTTCAGCAATTTACTTTTCATCAATTTACTTTTCAGCAATTTACTTTTCAGCAATTTACTTTTCAACAATTTACTTTTCAGTATTTAATTTCCAGCAATTTACTTTATGTCTTTTATTTTATTTAAGTTTTTACCAGCCCTAGTTATGTGTCATAACTAAGTTAGTTATCTGGGGTTATGATGAAGTCCAATATCACCGGTTTATAAGGGGTTAAATTACGGTTTGGGTAATATAAAAGGTTTATTTATTGAGCCTTAGTCTTAATGCATCTTGTTAACTGGAAATTAATAAGATTGATTCGGTAAACTTAAAATGAACTTGGAAAATGGATTTTAGGTTTAAGACCTTAGACTTAATAGCCCACGATCTTCCTTGAGGATAGATAACCCTCTAATAGATTTCCTTGCATGATAGGAATATACCTGTCGGGCGGGGATAGCCATAATTGGAACTTAATCATAATGAATTCAGATAACTTAATTGACATAGGAATATGATTAATCAGGTTACACTGGGTATTTGTATCTGACCATCGGAAGAGGCTTTTACATAATTTCTTGTTCCAGGTTAATAAATCGATATATTACACAGCCGTAAGATAACCTTCATCTTTAAAAATGATATTGGAATGATTCACAACCCTGGATAGTCTTATAAAATTGAATTTTCCTAAATCTACTTTCAAGCAATTTCATTTACTTGTTTTAAGTTTAAAGTCACCATCCAATCAAATAACCAATCCATTAGATACTCGTAAAAATTTGATTTCATAAACTAATAACAAAAGGTTTTAAGTCCTCGTGGGATCGATACTTTTTATACTACTTGAAGATACGTGCGCTTGTGTTATATGATTGTGAAAACACTGGTCACCCATCGGGCCTTTACATTCATCGGTCTGTAAACGTTCGAACGTATTAGCTCAAGCGGTTCTTTGGCTCTTATCCATTTTCTAGTAAAAAGTCTTTTAGTCATTTTGCCTTCGAAATATGATTCACAAAAAGGTAAAGTACCAAGTTTTAACTCATTTAAAACTACATTCTTAATTAGTATATCTATTCGATCAAGGTTAATATGACCAAGTTTGAGGTGCCAAAGTTAGGTATCATCTTGAGAAATCTTTTGTCGTTTAATTTTAGATCTTTCAATCTTAAACTTTTCAGTATTAAGCAGTGATTCATGCATTAACGACCTTAATATATGGATTACTCTCAGAGTTTCTTGTGCATATTTTTAATCCATTTCTATTAATAATAACTGATTTATTATCAAATGAAATAGAAAAACCATGTTACATTAGTTTTTTTTTACAGAAATCAAATTCCTTTAAGAGACTCAATGACAAGTAAATCATATTTATCTGAGTTTTTTCTTCTCTTTAAGCTCAGCAAGGTATTTCGGACAATTCCTTTTCCAATGCCCTTGTTGTTCACAATGGAAACATTTTCCTTTGGCATTGGTTCCTTTAGAGCCTTTGTTCATATTATTTTTCATTAGTTTTTCCTTTGCCTTCCAATTGTCTTTCTTCTTCTTCGTAAATTTGGAAGATTCAGCAACATTTTCCTCGGTATTGGACGTACGAGGACCATTCATAACGGACTCGTAATTGGTGAGTTCATTAGGCAATTGTGTCAATGTAAAAGTCAATTTGTGCATAGAATAATTGTTATTAAACTGCAGAAAACTCTTCGGAAGCATTTCCATGATCATTGTCACCTGGCTTTGCACATTGATACGTGCATCATGGGTTTCAACCATATTAAAATGAGACATCATCTTTAACACATGGTCTTGGAATAATGTACCTTCTTTTATCCATGCGGTCAATATATAGGCAACAGCCTCATGTTGAGCCCGATCCGAAGGCTGCCCAAACATGTTTGGTAATGACAGCATTATTGTAGGCATTGCATTTTTGCATGTGAAACTCGATGATGAGTCTCAGTTGGAGGCACTACCTTTTTAGCTAAGGATATTGCGGGAAACAGAGGTCGGAAGGGGAAATTCAGAATAAGTACGTCATCAAGTTCATTTCACAAGCTCACTGTCTTCATTAGTGTTGCGTTCGCTACTTTGTTCGAACGTCAGGCAGATTGCGGACGTTCGTGTAGCGTTCGAATTGGCGTTCGAACGACGTCGGTGTTTCTGGTTTTGCTGCTAGCCTCGCACCCCAGCCCAATTAGCTCCCCAAAGCCAATAAAACACATCCCAATTTAATTAAATTAAACATTAAATATTAAATAAAATAATTAAACCATTTACCAATTAAATAAAACACAAAATATAATCATACCTAATAAAGATAAATCAAATATATTAACTTCCTAACCAAACAAATCACATACTACATAAAAGGATGTCATGCCTAATTAAAATCAATCATAACAAATTAAATATTTTTTATTCCTAATCTAGCCAAGATTTGTCCCCCATCAATCTTTGACTTTCCTTGCTCAAACACCAAATCATATCTCTCTTTAATGCCAAAATACCTTCCTTGTGAGACAAGGTGAAGCCTTAGCCCTTCTCTATATAAACAACCCATAACCAAGGCATTCAGCTCTCCTAGCACACGCCAATCACAAGGATAAGTAACAAAAAACTATTCTTTTCATCTCCTCCACTCCATAGCCGAACACATCACCCTCCTTAACCCCTCCATAACCGAAAATAACAAGCCTTTATATCTTCCTAAAGCCACCGAAACCAGCCCTATACAGCAGCCCTCCATCACCGAAAATTATAACCAAAAACCGAACTGCAGTGAACACAAAAACTGCACTGTTTTACACGCCCAAACAGCAGTAATTAACCCCTAAAACAGCAACAAAATACACTTAAAATATTCCCTAAAAACCTTAAAGTAATAAATAAAAACTGCATCCATAATTCTTAAAATAAATCACACAAGACTACACTAAGAACCCACACAAAGACTTGGAACAGTCCGTTAAAACGTCAAACAGGTGACCTGAACAGTGAGCAGCAAAACAGAGGCCGAACAGTAGCAGAACGGAGTTCAAACCGCTAGCAAAATAGCAAAGCGGTGAGCTAGGACGCTAAACCAGTGAACCAGAGAAGTTGAGGAGCTGTACCCTTCCGACGTCCGTGAAACGCAAGCCTGAAAGTTGGAAAAAAGGTTAGACCTGAGGGTATCTTTCACACTCGTTTTTTTTGTATTATTTATTAAATATTACTTGCATGATTGTCATGTTGAAATGCATATTGTGGCCTTTGAGTAGATAAATGCATGAATTATGAGATGTTGTATGTTGTGGCTGTGGAATAAAATGAGAGATGTGTCAACTCTCGCGGTATATCGGATGGAAACCCGGACATAAATTTCATAGCCGATTCCGAATGGACGGTAATATGATCTATACTCGGGACACAACTCCACGTACCGCTTGAGTAAACGGCACCCTTTTTTGTTTTGTGTTGCTTTGGTTTATTTATTTTTCGTCACTTGAATTCTGTATATTGCTTATTTATGCATGATTCAATCTAGCGCATGGGCTTAGTAAGTGGAATGAAAGATCCCCTATGGGGAGGGGTTAAAGCCCTTTACCACGATGCTTTGTCACGCCGGTTGATGTGTGTTCGGTTGGATGTAAGATGTGTTTTATCGGGCATACTTAGTTTGATATGATTGTCTTTATCTTTTTATGCATGGTTCAATCAAGCGCATGGGCTTAGTAAGTAGAATGAAAGATCCCTTATGGGGAGGGGTTAAAGCCCTTTACCACGATGCTTTGCCGCGCCGGTTGATGTTTGTTCGGTTGGATGTAAGATGTGTTCAATCGGGCATACTTAGTTTGATATGATTGTCTTTATGTTTGTATGCATGATGCGATCGAGCGCATGGGCTTAGTAAGTGGAATGAAAGATCCCCTATGGGGAGGGGTTAAAGCCCTTTACCACGATGCTTTGCCGCGCCGGTTGATGTGTGTTCGGATTGGATGTAAGATGTGTTCAATCGGGCATACTTGGTTTGATATGATTGTCTTTATGTTTGCATGCATGATGTGATCGAGCACATGGGCTTAGCAAGTGGAATGAAAGGTCCCCTAGGGGGAGGGGTTAAAGCCCTTTACCACGATGCTTTGTCGCGCCTCACATTGTACTATTCACCATTTATGTATTGCGTCCCATTTCATGCATCAAGTCTGTTCTCGTTCGAACGCGTTTACGAACGCAACTCGAACGCACAAGCATTTTGCCTTATCATGTATCATGTCCCCTTTCTGTTCGAACGCGTTCACGAATGCCATACGAATGCGAGTATTCTGTTTCATTTCTGTTCGAACGCGTTCACAAACGCCATACGAACATGAGCATTCTATTTCATTTCCGTTCGAACGCGTTTACGAACGCTACTCGAACGAGAACCTTATGTTTACCATTCGAACGCGTATACGAATGCTGCACGATGCCCATGGTAAACAGATACTCTTGCATCACATTACGACATGTCCATCTTAGCACATAGTTACCCTTTTTTACGTTATGCATTGGTATTACACTCTCTAGTTGTCTATTTCTGTTATGCGCTTAAATATCTTTCCTTAAATAGCATGCTAGTAAGAATGCTATTTGTTTGTGTTTCTGTGTCCACCAATGCGTTCATTAACTTGTATGTTTGCCATATGACAATCCTTATGTATGCAAATTGAGACATAGATTACATGCAAATAGGCTGTAGGCAAATTCGATATGTGTTACATATAAATTTAGATGAACTTGTTGATGTATGTATGTGGATTTAAAACATGATATTCTTAGAATAAGTGTTACTTAAGCCTGATTAAATCATTATATAAATCCTTTCATTACAGTGGCATAAGTAAGGGACCGTTCCGAACCCAACGGTTTGAGGTATTCCCTTGCGAGGGGTGAGTGCGGCCTTAAATCTTTGTCCTGGTTCACACCGGGTGGCGACTCCATTATTCTCCGGTTTAGTCCCCCGTGACTACTCCGTACTCCCGACCGGGCCGCGAGCCCGGGAACAGCATGCGTCGCCCAATTTCTGTGTTCCCACAGTCTGGCGACTCCACTGGGGATAGAGAATCGGCCCCGAAATATTGTCTTGTGATGTTTGGATTTATGTTTAATTGACCGTGTCTATAGTGGATAAAGTGAGGGGTTAATCAAAGGCATTTTTGAGGGTAGGTAATGGTTTGGTGTCTTCCTTCATTCACTACCTTTCTAGAAGGAAAAGCTATGAAGGCACCTAGGTAGCCATCTACTCGTAGCCTATTGTGATGGACTAATTTGGAGGACTCGTTGTTTATTCCTGACAACCAAGCGATAAAGCCTAAGAGGCTTGGGTATTTAAGTGAGCCTCGCTCCACCTTCCCTCTGGGGAATCTACAACGGGAAATCCATTTGACAGTTTGTCACACACCATAGCTCATTGGCACGTACCTTAGTGTATAAAAAAATGGGTGCGCTCACTTGGTTGCTCGAACCCTTGAGTGGGGAGACCTAGTTGTGGGCCATCTTTCGCCTGTGAGAGCCTTTGTCTATACTCTTGCTAACCCACCCATAGACCGGGTTGGCTAAAGTAACAATTATTTCCTTGAATATGTTGCTTGTGGACCATCCTCATTTGGATGCAGTTGGACTATTGTCAGAAATGCGGGCTTGCTGGGCCATTTAACTGGGGCAAGTTCGCACCTTATTACTATTAGGCCAAAAGCTTCTGAAATGTTGATAGGCCATTATGTAGAAATTATTATGTCATGTTTGCATCATCTTTCTTCTATGCTTGTGTTTGGGAACATCGTCGTTTGAATCCATTTGGACCATTTGTCATGGGATATGGGCTTGTTGGGCCATTTAAACTGGGATAAGAACGTATTTCATGACTATTGGGCCAAAGGCTTCTAAGTGATTGATGGGCCACTTTGTGATTGTGTTCGGAACGTTACCATTTGGATTTAGTCGGGCACTTTGTCATGAGATGTGAACTCATTGGGCCATTTAAACTGGGATGGGTTCACTCCTGTGACAATTAGCCCGAAAGATTCTAAAATGGTAACGGGCCGATTTGTTTGAAAATTTTAATTGATTTAATATGTTATATATGTTACATGCATCTCGTGCACCTCATACATACATATATCATGTTAACACCATCTATGTCTCAAAAAGACATCATAGATACCGTTTGGGTTAGAGAGGGACAAGACTCACTAAAAGAAAAGTATGAGTGAATCTGATAATGAGGTGTCCCGTATGGATCAGTTAGAGAACGGTCTCGCCAAGATCACTGAACAGTTGCAAGCTTTGACTACTGCTATGGCTGGCATAGCTGGGTCCTCGCGCCGGGGTTAATTCTGGGGATGTGAGGCAAGAGGAATCTCCGAACAGATGGGGGATGATACCCCCGCTTTTGAGGATGATATGGCAGAGTATGCAGCAGGCAGAGTATCTGGGTCTCAGGCAGAGTTACAGAAACTTTGGGATCAGGTTGAGTCGGTTACCCGCAAGATGAGAGGTAAGAATGAGGATTTGCTAGATTATGACACACTGACTTTCGAGGAACAGTTGCCGGCACAGTTCAAGATGCCTGATATGGCTAAGTTTAACTAGAATGGGGATCCAAGGGTGCATCTCCGACAGTTTGTATTATTCATGAGTTCAGTTGGCTTTATCTCAGCGCCAAGTGCAAGAAAATGTTTGGAATGTCGCTCTTGAAGGAGCTCCCTGGGTGGTACCACAGTTTGGAGAAGAAAGTGAAGGAAGATTGGAGGGAGTTGGCTGATGCCTTCCTAAAATAGTATGTCACTGACCTAAGATCGATCTGTCACTCCGTGATCTAGAGAATGTTAAGCAGAAAGCGAGGAGAGTTTTAAGGAGTATGTGGACCGGTGGAGGGGTCAGTTTGTTGAGAAATGCAGACTAGGCCTCGGAGAAGGACCAGATTAAAATGATCAT